>VXBQ01010235.1:502667-562437 GCA_013400175.1 Phainopepla nitens
AGGAAAGGAAAGGAAAGGAAAGGAAAGGAAAGGAAAGGAAAGGAAAGGAAAGGAAAGGAAAGGAAAGGAAAGGAAAGGAAAGGAAAGGAAAGGAAAGGAGACAAGAACCTGCATCACATCATGCTTTAAATTCAGCCTAAGGATTTTACTTCAGGTAATGGTTTGAAGCCCAGCCTTTCACAAAGTAATTTTTTCAGGCACTGTACTGACTGCGTTGTGGCAGAACAATCTCGTCAGGGTATGAGAAAAGTGAAAATATTCTGTGCTGGCCTTTCCTGAATTACAATGAGGTGCAGAGACAGAGCCCTGCTGGAAACCACTCTGCCACCTGAGAGGGGAGAGCAGGTCACTCTCTCAACCAGAGGACGACTGTGGCATCACATGCAGAACCAAGCTTTTGTATCTCTAACAGTTATCTATTTCCCTGGGGCTGCCTAATTGCCACTGCCATCAATCCCCTTGTCACCTGCAATTTCAATCAGTCTCCTAAAGGTTTTCCTACCCGGGTTTTTCCTTTGGTGCTACTTTCCCCTCACCAAATGATCCTTGGGTATCCCTCAAGACAAATGCTTAAGTGATTGTTCCAGGACAGCCAGAGAGCAGCAAACTCTTTGATTATAGATGGCCTGTTGTATGTGAGATTAGGTATCTGCTCCACTGTGAAGCTAAATGATACAATGCAAAGGCTCAGTAACTCCTTTCAGTCATGGTCTGAGGTTGCTGTAATCCTTTTTATTTTTCTTAAACTGTGACTAGCCATATGTTTTCAGTTACAAGTAAATGCAAATCAATCTGTGTGATTTGGACGTTAGGGAGTAGTGCAATTTTCTTTAATTCATATTATATTAGCTTTCGCCCACAGGATAACATATGCACATGAACTTGGGCCAGGGAGAGAGGCAGGGGGAAAGGAAGGCAGCAATTAGGCCTGCTGCAATTGCTTCCCCCCCAATATTATGGCATGCACTGCACTCAATAACACTGTAACTCCACAGTAGTTATGTTTTAAGGAATATTGGCATAAACTGTGCCATATCAAGCCCCTATGTGCCTCCCCATGGTGCATTTGCCCTCCAGAGCTCATCCACTTTACAGGGGGCATTGCTTTCCAAAACTTACAACAGCTGCACAAGGAGCACACTGGCCCTGGGATGAGCTGATGTGCTCTGAGTCTAAATTTTGGTTCACAGCCACAACACAAGACTACTACCAAACTTACATCCAGTAAGGGTTGTTCCAGCTCTAAGAATGTTCCCCAGGAAGCCAGAACTGTAGACCTCAGCAGTTCTGAGGGAGACAACACTCAAATTCTCCCTTAGAGGAACAAATTCTGAATAATTTAATGGAATAGCTGTTATTTAGGCCACCATTTCAATTGTTGTGAGCACTGTAATGAAAGAATAAAAATACAAGCTCGACACTGATAGGAGTGAGGTGATGTGGCTCCTGTGGTCTGGGTGGAGCTGAGCAAATATTTTCTATCCAAGGACATAATCTTAGAAATATTGCACTTTATGCTTCTCTTTGTCAAAGCCTTGCACCAGGACCAAAGTGAAATGCAGCATTTTCAGGCAGTGCTTTTAATTCCTTCTTGAAAGTGTGGTGTTTATTTGAGTGCCTAAATCAAATAATTGAAAAGGGGTAGAAAAATCATCTAGGACTAATAAAAAAATATGGGGTTCCTGGACTCCCTTTGCTTTGCCAGGGGCAATATTCACACAGCACGCTGCAATTAGGTCAGTACTGGGCTGAGGTGTGATAACTTGCAGTGGTGTGAACAGCACCCAGAGCCCCAGGAGTTCTTCTCTCAACCAGGGTTCCTCTGGGTTTCTCTGCTTATCTAGTTACCTTCAAAGAAAATAAAAATATTTTCCCACTAGTATCCTCAATTAAGTGGATAGTGAATTAAGGTATTGAATTATCAAGCCACCATCAAAAAGTATCTATCTTGTTTTCTGTTTAAAAATGTCTGTAATTGAGAGGTTCCCTCCCTAATGCTGTCCTGGCTTGGTAAGTCCCCACATATGGAATAAAGATGATTAGTGCAACTTCCAGAGACTTAGCAGAACTTCGTTCAGCTTTCAATCACCACGGGATTTGGTCCAAGGATATTGCAGTTTTGCATAGTAAGCAAAAGAAACCACCAAATAAAAGTAAACAGAACACTAAGCTCATATTTATTTAATATAAATATGGGTCTTAAGAGATGATTTTATTTCCAAGAGCTGAGTTAGGGGAAGATGGGAACAGTTTTAATGTAGTGATTGCTGGGATCTGGGGTGTCTTCACCCTGACAGGGTTATAAAAAGAAGGTCAAGACTTTGAGATTTAAAGATAAAGGGAGAAGAACTAGAGCATAACGAGATGGAAAGATGATCTATTAAAGAGAGCAGGGGACTTGTATAAAACTGTCACTTCTGCAGGAGAAGGATAGTGCACATGGCTGAACAAAACCTGCAACCCTCTGAACAGCCTATATCCAATAAGGTCAACATTAATGAACAAATAGTGTTCCAGTGATGCAGGAAATAAATATCTCATGCTTTCTTCCAAGGTGGAAGGCCTTAGCTCCTCACTATTAACCACCTCTGTGGCAGGGTGTGCTCCTTTGTTTACTTAGCTCTCTCCCACGAATCCCAAGCATCAAGTGATTCAATATTGCCCTATCCAGTGAGTAATCCTGTCTAAAGTACAGACAAACAGGCTGATTTTTCAGATGGAGCCACACAATAGTTCCTTTTTAATTGCATTTGACATTACTGGTAGTGTTCTGTGCAGCTCCATGCATAACACACATTTAATTGTACCTGCGTGGTAGTGATAACACTAGAGCATGGTAATTTTCTGTATTTGTAGCATGTGGGAGACAATTCATTTGGCGTATTTCAATGCAGTTTATTAACTGGGAAGATTGGGTAACTGGAACCTCCTTTATTAAAGTTATTGGCTGCCCTGTAGCAACGGAAATAAATTGTCATAATAGCCAGAACAAATTAGCTTGCGTATGAATTAGCCCTTAAATGAAAAGAGGAGGGGGAACTAACCTTCTCTTGTTATATAAAATGCCTTTATTAAGAAAATACACTTATATTGACAAATAAAATAAATTTCTCTAAGAAAAGAAATTTTCTTTTTCCAATCACCTGAAGAGAACAACTTCAGGGTTGAGTTTTGATATATGCCTTGTGGACTGGCACTGTGGGGGACTAGGGGGACTTCACTTCAGACTACCTGCACTCCCAAGGTCAGTGCAGGTCAGGGCTCTGCCTTGGGGAAAGCTGGCCTTCAGGCTGGAAGAAAGGAGGAAAGTCTTGCAAAGAGAGTTCTGGAAGCAATATAACCATGTCAGTTAGTGACGGAAGATGAGCAAGATCACCAACACTTCTCTCAGCCCTAAGGTGGTGATGTAAATAGAAATGTGAGTGATCTATTTACATCTGAGTGATGTGAATAGAAATACCACTCAGTGGTAGGCAGAGGATCTCTATGTTTTACTATTTATTGTAAAAATCTCAATTAACAGAAAATCCATTGAGGCTTAGATCAGCCAGAACTAACTTCATTTCACCACCATCACTGATCTTTGATCAGCAGTTTGCTGTATCTCTTCAGAGATTTTGGGCAGAGATTTTGTGAGATCTCCACTCATGGAGCTCAGCACAGGGATTGAGGGTTACTCTAGGCTATCCATCCTGCAAGGCTATCCACCCTTACTTCAAATCCAGGGGCCAATGGCACATTGCTGAACTTCAGACGCATCTCAGACACCATACCACAGAATCATAGAGTGACCAAGGCTGGAAAACATCTTTGTGACCATCAAGTACAACCTATACTCTAACACAACCTTATCAGCTAAACCAGGGCACCAAGGGCCACATCCAGTCTGTTTTTAACACCTCCAGGAAATGTGACTCCACCACCTCCCAGGGTAGCTGATTCAAATGCCCAATCACTCTTTCTGTGAAGATTTTTTTCCTAATATCCAGCCTAAATTGGTCTCTAAATTGACATTAGGTATAACCATCAGACTGCTGCCTTCCCAGCTGTAAGAGGCTATGAATACACACAAAGATTAGGTGCCCTGGATTCCCTTTCAGTTGCACAGGAAAATGTTAAAGGATCAATCTGACACCCCCCATAATCACAGCAGAACAGACTACTTTTTTTGGCTTATATACACCTGAGGTTCAGAATCAATTCTGACACTGCTGAGTTAGTCCATGTTTTCACTATTGCATGAATGCAGTAAGTACCACTAAGCAGGTTCTTATGACTTAGAAAGAGCACAATAGTAGGAGAGATTTTAGTGTTAATCATCTCAACTTATTTCTTACTTTTTTTTTTCAATTGAAATAAATTAAATTGGACCTAAAATTCAGAAAATGCCTAGAAGGTCATGAGGGTTTTTTAGTTTTTCAAGGTAACATGGGAGTACATTGAAAGTCAATAGCTAGATTTTGCAAGAAGGCTCCTGCCCAGCCTGTTGAGACTCTTTTTTTCCTGATCTTCTGAAAATGTCTTCTCAGGAAATCACAAGATCTGTGATTTTCCTTGGGCTGTTTTGAGAAAATCTGCCAATGAAAACACAAAATGAGCTTCAAGAATGATCCCTGGAAGGATTTAGCTGGGTTGATTAGGGAGGAATCTCCAGAGCCTCCTCTAATGCACCATCAGTATGCAATACAGGATAGTCCAGTCAGAAGATACTAATATCTAAGGATATAGGTGGAGACTGATGTAAGTCTGTTATTTTCAACATTGTAAGTGTCAAGAGATACTAATCTGAAATCTGTTCAATACTTCCCAGCATCAGGCACAGTAAGTAAGGGACACATAGTAAGGGACATTCTGTAGAGCAAAGAACAAAATAAAACCCCGAACAGCTGCCAGAGAACAAAAATGACCAGGAGAGGTCACCTGATATTTGGTCAATGACAACCAGAACAGGGATGGAACCCCGGGCTTAAGCATCCCTCATTTGTACAGTCAGTCAAACAAGATTGTGCTGCTTCCCAGTGAACTAGGGAGGATTGTGAAACTAGTATGACACAGAGAAATCTCTATGTAGAAAAAGAAGATATTGTCAGGGCACATTTACTAGCAGCCTAGGAGGCCATAAGGTCAGTCTCACTGATCTGTCTGCTGGTCCCCTCAGAAAAGAAAGGAATACTTCATCTCTACACATCACCTCATCCAGCAAAGCTAGTTTCAATTTCATGCATCACCCATTTTTCTTAAAGCAAAGATAAAAATCTTGGGTTTTTCCCCCTGCCCCCCTCCTCATTTTCTTCCATTCCAAAAGATTTAGGAATAATGCTTAAATGGTGTTTCTTTAATTTAAGAATTGGTTAGTTGGAGTGAATTTCAATTTGCTCAGTCTAGAGGAAAATCCACGAGGAAGAGAAATTAGTTTTCCGAATGGTAAGAACAAAAAGGAATTGTTTTGTAAAATAATGCAAGTGCTCAAATTTTAATCAGAAGAACAAAACAGAGAAGAAAACTGGTATTTTGTGTCACTGAGGTGGCTCAGAAGGACCTTGAGGATGTTCTGAGTCATTGTCTACCACTCCTTTTTGAGGCACAGATGCTCCTCTGATATAACATAGTTCTCCTTTCTTTCATCTGCCCACAATTTCTTCCCTTTAAAATAGAGATACTGGGGTATTCTATGGTAGGACGGGGATTTCTGCCATTTGTCTGACATAAAAGTGATGGAGAAAAAGCTTTTGTTGGGGAGAAATTTATTAGATGGCTTGAATCACAGTTCTGAGATCAAAAAATTTCATTGCCTCTGAGTTCTTTTTGAGGAAGCTGAAATACAGGGTGTCAGCCTTGACACAAATATCAACATATTTTGTACTTCCTTTCACCAAATAGGTGCAAAACAAGGCAAAAAGAGGAGTCTAGAATATCAAACATCTCTTGTTGAGACTATGAGAAACTGTGGGAATTGCTGAACTTCTAGTATTCAGTAGGAATTATACAGTGGCTGAAATTCTTAGCAGTGAAAATAAATGTGTTCATTACTGAGTGAGGGGAGTTAAAGGAAGTCACCCGAAAACAACTCTAAACTAAAGAAAAAGCAAGGAAACAATATTGCTATCGTGAGAATATGCAAAACACTCCAGCTTAGGCCTAAAGAAGTCAATTAAACATCACAATGTCACCACTGTGTGTATTTCTGCTATAATTCATGTCAACATCAGTCAGCGAGAATTCAGCTGATGAAAGAAACATTATTTTTTGAAGAGAAATTGCTGCCCAGCAGTGTATACTGGAAGACATCAGAAAGTTACAGGTTGAACCAAAAAATACTGTACCTCTTAAGGGATAATTTTCTTTGCATGATCAATTGGGACATTTTATTAAAAATACATTAATTTTTAAAATAGGGTATTAAAAAAGTTAATAGAATGCCACAGACAACAGCATTTATTGGTAATAAGAGTAAAGGAAGGGCAGTCATGCAGAGAAAATGGCTACAGGAAACAGAAATTCAGAGGAATGAGTATGCTGTTTTAGCTAGCTTCAGCATCATTTCTCATTAGAAGTGTCTCTTTTACACTGTCATACCTGTTCACACTCTTTTTTTCTACCACATCTGCCTCTTCTGGCTGGACTAAGATGGCAGCTACATGGCAGACTTCACAAAAACTCCTGCAGACTTCAGGAACAGATCCAAGGAGAGATAATGGAGATTGCCTACTTTGCTTGGCTCTATAGTGTTTTGCTATGTGCAACAGAGCAAACATCCTCTTCTAGGTTTAAAAGTCCCAACAAATTATTTGACAGCATTAGGAGGTGCAGCAGAGGAAGGGTAATTTCAGGGTATGGATCTGACAATCCATTCTGCTCCTCTCCCATGGCAGGGCAAAGGGAGGGTTAAACCCCAAATCTCCTAGCAGTTTTTAAAACAAGGAAGGAATAATCTTGATGATGGGTGGCATTCACTCTTTCAAAAGCCCCAAGTTTGCCAGGCAGAGGGTGTCAGGGGAGACTGATGACACCTCCTCTGTCATCTGCTGGAGCCCAGCTGTAGTCAGTAAATCATTCTTATCTAACAGACATCAGGCAGCCTCTGTGAAGTGAGTAGGTCTCTTTCAGGGTCCCAGAGGGCAAATATTCACCCTACAAAACTGCTGGTGTAATTGGTGCTAATTGCCAGTGTCAGCAGAGGCCCTGAGATGTTCACTGAGTGTCAGGGCTGAAGGAGGTAGGCAGAAAATCCCAGTGAATGCTCAGTGCCCTGCAGCAGATACTGGCTGGGCAAACCTCAGCTATCAACCCACAGGCTTCCAATTCTGCAATAAATAAGCAAATAAACTATATAAAACTAAAAAGTGAAAAGTCCCATGCTGCTTTTGAGCTCTATAGAGACCTGTAATGGCAGAAGGATTTCACCAAAGCCATTGCCTTGTGAGTGCTTGGGAAATGCTATTGAGTTAAAAAGTGCCACAGAAAATCCAAGACTTTCTGACCAAAGTGTAAGCCTCTTCCAGGATTTGGGACAAAATACTAATTTAAAAAACAAAATCAGAATGGCCTCGTGTGGGCAGAAACATTTTCCCCTGTTACTTCATCCCATCAGTTTTGAAATATAGGGAAAATAGTGTAAGGAGCTCTGACCTGCTAAGGCTGGAAGGATGCTTATTATGAGTGACATAAGATAAATGGAAGATAAATAGAAAATTCACATGAGGTATAACATTAAGGCCTGCTGAACATAGGGTGATCTAGCCTGTCAGACACAAAACTGCCTCCTTCTCTCCTGCTGAACTGAGCAAAGGGACAATATCTATGACAATTTTGTATGGTTACAGTGTTGGTATCCACCTCCCTTCTGCCCCCACCTAACAGCAGCTACCATGCCAGTATAGCCCCAAATCCAACACAAGCAGCTTCCATGGTCAGTGTCCCTTTGCTGACAGAGTCAACTCTGCCTTGCTGAGAGGAAATCAATTGTGGTTTGTCAGGCTCTGGTCCCATTCAGTCCCTGCAGGAGCACCATGGTCTGCAAGGAGTGCCAGTATGTCTAGAAGAGGTGTCTTTCACAGAGGTGTTAAATTATCATCATTTTTGAAAGGTATCAAAGTCATTATCAGATTGCAGATACTATTATCAGCATAGAGTAGAGCTGCATAATGACACCCTGGGGCAAGATAGAACTTAGATCTCTCCAATAAATAATGCATTTTAATTTTATAGGTTCCTCTCACTTGCCTTTGGCCATGTGCCTTGCTGGCTGGGGCATTTTGGAAATGGTTTATATGACTGTGTAGATGATTCTCAGCTGGCAGACGCAGCAGCATGGCTCTTCCACAGCGGGCACTGCATGGCCACTTTGTACGGCCAGGTTAGGGAAAGAGCATCACAGATTTGCCTGGCTGTGCTCTACCCTGGGCTTGCTGTGTGCTGCAACATTTCAAATCCATGAGAGCAGTAGGAAAGTTTGTCCTTAAAGATGATGGGATACCAGCTGGCATCATAAAACTGCTCCTTACCAGGCTGACAGCAAAATCATCTGGCTCTCATTCACATTCATTGGGGCTCTTTTTAGCTTTTAAGAGCAAGGCTCCACATCAAGTGGGATCCTAATGGTACACAAATTCCATTTCCCACTTCCACAGACAATATGCTCTGTGTTTGTGCAATCTGGTCAGAAAGTAAAGCAGGGGCAAACACTGTTTTATCCCTGTCTCAGCTCTGTGCCCTTCACACATAAGGGTTTGTCTTTGTACACTAAGCCATAAGGAGCAGAACTGATAAAATATTCAGGAGGATTTTCAGTGACCTCTGCTGTAAGACTCCCCTCCACCAAGGTAACACAGGTTCAGAAAGAAAGAGTGAAAGATAAATCAGTCTTAACGATCAGCTTTTCTGATCAGCTAAATGAATGTAATTAGTTAATGCCCCTTTGAATGGAAAAATGTCACGGTGTGTACAAATACAGCCTTTAGGTGTCCTGTACTCTCTGTTCACAGTTTGAAGGAATGAGAAAATGCATAAGGCTTTACCACTGCTTTTGCCACTGCCGAGGAACAAATGGAAATCAGTTAAGGAGCCAACTCAGTGTGCTGGGCTTTAAGAAGAATCAGGATGCTGAGGAAAAAATAAGTTGCAAAGCCTAGCAAGGCTTTAAATCTGATGGAATAAACCATTATATCATTTGAGAGGATGCTGATTTTGTTTGCTTATTTATTTTCATGGGCTTAAAAACTGTTTTCTTCCTCTTCCTTCAGAAAGCAAAGCTTCTTCTCATGACATTCAGCTGGAGAACATACAGAAGTTTAGCTGTTGAGGGCTCAGTTTGTTACCTTCCAGGAAGGCTCTGCTGGGAAAGTAGATTTTGGGCTTTTTTTCTGCCAATGACTGCTACAAGACACACAACAGTTTGTACCTGTCAGCATAACCAGTCCCTTTTCTTAACTGCCCTGCTGCTCAATGCTCCTATTTCACAGTGTCAGGCACTATGAGCTCTTTAATCTGTTAAAAGGGCTCTTTTTCCCTTTTAACACTAAACCCATGTTTTATTTATCAGTCTTTGATATAGAAACATTTAAAAGGCATAACACGTTCTCTAAGATGGATGACTTCTCCGTGGCTGTTGTGCCTCTGTTTGTGTGAGCACACAGGTGGTGTTGTCGCTGCTGCACGTCCAAAGGAAAGCAGCTTTATAAAGAAACAGTCTCTGGCATGTGGTCCAGAACTCCTACTCTCTAACAGCAGCTCTCTGAGCACAGAGACCTATAAAGCTACCCTACAAAGGGTCAGGTTCAGCTCTCATTGAACTCTATGGGAGTCTTTGCCTTGGCTTTGGTAGGATTTTTTCTCCAGGTCCTGCTGAAAGAGAGAGAAACAGTGGTGAATAAAAGGAAACCTAAAAACTGAATTTTGTTTATGGGATGTTTTAAAGCCATATGAAACCAGTTAAATTTATTATTTCCAGCTGATAGTATGAATTTTGGTCAGGGGTTACAGAAACTTAATTTGCTAGCTAGTGAAATCTAATCCCCCTCATTCCCCTGGTGTGTTCAGTGTTTCTTTGGGGTGAGTATATTCCAGCCCCACAAGCTGCTCCTGTCCTCCAACCTGCTTGGCAAAGGCAGATGCTTTCCCCAGCCCTCTCACCACCCCGCAGGAGTGCTGTGGCTGTGTGAAAAGAATCACTGGAACCCCCTTCTCCCCATATGCAGAGCAGAGAGCTCCATACTGTGCGTCACCATGAAAGACCTCACTGGCTACAGAAGTTGCTCACTGATGATCCAAGAGCAGCCAAAAGCAGCACTTTGACTCGCCAAGAGCTGGAGAGCACAGTTTGCAGCATGTACAAGTTGCTGTTGCAGACGAGGAGGGCCTTCCACACTGCTGAGGCACAAACAGAAGCCCAGAGCAGATCCAGGACCTGCCCAGCACCTGCAGCACCCCTGCCTGCAGTGCAGATCACACCTGTGCTACATTCCACAAGAGCACACACCCATGTGTGCAACATTCCCATATGTGCTCTCTGCACAGCAAATACCTGTACCCTGCAGCGGGATCTTCCCTGGCTTTGCAACACCCTGAATGCTGATCTGTACATAATTAGTGTTTAATTATGGTCTGGAAAAGGGAAAATACATACATCTTCATAAACTGGGGGGACAGGATGTCTATTCCATCACAGGCTAGCCCTGCCACAAAGTAATGCAGTGTGGAACCTGTCTCTGGGGCCACAGAGGACCACAGCCTCTCTAGAGAGCATCTGGGAGTAGAAGGTGAGTTTTGTGTCTCCCTCACAGCAGCTGAGGTCCCTGGGGTAGGGGCAATCCTCTCACACCTTTTCCTCTCAGTGTGGCCAACCAGGGTCCTACATCCGCAGACAGAAGGGCCATTATTGTGTTGTTCTGAGCTTTTCCAGGTAAGAGTGAGCTCCTGTCTGATCTGCTCTTAACCAGCAGAGTTGAGAACTCAGGCATCACTCTCTGCTCACCCTTTACAGTCAGTTCAGGATCTGTGATCAGTTATCCCTGGAAGGAAAGGGGGGTTAGAGAGCTTCTCCTAAAGGGATGCCATCAGGAGCACCCCAGCCATATTATCTGTAGACTCAGTCCCTGCAGGAGCCCATTTCCTATCTAACAATCTAACAAAACATCCTCACTGCACACAGGAATGGAGCAATGTGTGAGCAAATCCCAGGATTACATGATCAGGGACAACAAGCCCCACATTCTCAAAAATCAAGCAAGTGCCAGGTAAGAACAAGCACTGGTAGGACTGAGATACTTGTTACTGAGGTGTCCTGTGGGAAAATTGGCAAGGCAATTCACTTGCCCTTCATCACAAACAAGGCTGGCTCATGCCAACCACTGTGCCTCAGTTACTAAAGCCAGTGTATTTTAAATATCCAAGAGGAAAATTGCTGTGCTATCTACCAGTTCTTTGCATTGCATTTTGTTACCACTGCCCTTATTTGCAGCTTTTTCTCCTGACACACTTCAGAAAGAGGTCGGTTTAGGGCTGCATTGAAAGGAGTTCCCTGAGGCTGGGGTGCCCCCTTGCTAGCTCAACAGGCACTCAGTGCTGCCAGCCAGGCAGCTGCCTCAGGGTCTGTCAGATGGTCAGGAGGATGATGAGATGTCTAGACACCCCTGAAGTCCTGATGGCTATTTCACTCACACTTCACTGTGAAGCTGTTAATATTTAGTTGCTTAAAGAGAAAATTCTGTTCAAAACCCTCAGCTGATCCAAGCAGACTGTGCATTGGTCCCATCCTCAGCAGCAGAGTGATATTTTCCCCCTGAAAATATGGCTCTTGCTCAACAGAGACAGCTCCATTACATGTCATCCTCCTGTCAATCAGCTGCCAATCACATCACTATGACAACTGGGTGCCAAATACAATACTAAGATAAGCATTAAATAGCTGCCAAATAGGGCCCCCTGTTCCCACCATCTCTAAACCTTCATGTTCCTTTTCTCCTCCTCTCTGTCTGCTCTTGATGTGCAGCTTGCACTTTCCTAACAGGGTCTCTGCAATGATTCCCTGCTTAGTGTCCTGCAGCTATTGAGACAGCTGAGGCTGGAAAACAGGGTTGTCTGAAATTAATTTTCAAAGAAATGCAAACCAAAGAAACTGTACTTTTTGTTGTTTTGTTTTGTCTTATTTTATTTGGAGTCTTTTGTTACACCCTTCATTTGCCATGGCTGATGTCCAAGTTCCCTGATAAGCCAATAAGGACAAGATGACACACAGGATCCTCCAACCTGTTATTCTCCTCCAACAGCAGCAGACAATTAAGGAAAAGCTATAGGAAGCAGAGGAAATAGAGGAATTCTTCCAGCAGTCTGTTGCTCAAAGACTTCCTGAGCTGGAAGTAACGTCTGGAATATCGTAATTGCCCCTGATAGACCTCCTGCATCAAATCTCTTGCTCCCAATTTGAACTCATTTACAATTTTTACAGTTTTGGCCTCCACAACATCCTGTGTCAAAAGATTCCTCAAATGTAATTAGTGCAGGGTGTGTAGATTTCTCCTTTGTGTTTGGGTTAACCCCTCTCTTTGGGCATTTCCACCCACTGCCTCCTTGAATATTAGACAATGGGAAGTACTTTAATTCCCATTCCTCTTTCACTATTCCTGGACCTAGCACCTGCTGTTTCAGTTATCAAAAACCACGGAAATGTTTTTTTTTCCCTGATTATTTCCACATGCTGCAGGTTGAAAACATTGAAATGTTTCCATATTCAAAAGGCTATAAATAACCTTCTTGGAAAATTCTCCCTGTGGTGATTTGAACACAGCCAAAGCAGAAGAGAAATGAGACTTATCACTTCATGGGAAATCCTGCCATTTTGACTTCTTTTCCAGTTTGAAAAAACAGAACAGGTGTAATTTTTGCCAAAATTAAACCCAAAGTGACTTTGGAGAGCTCCGTTTTATTGCATTCCAAGAAAGAAAATGTGCCCAATTGCACCAAAGTTGAAAAACAAACCCTGCCTTCCTTCCAAACAGGCATCTCACAGTGAAAATCAGGGAAAAAGAAAAAAAGAAAAAATAAAAGAATAAAAAGAAAAAAGGTCTTAGTGCCAAATACTATACTGTGAAATTTGATGTTTTGACAACATCAGACACTTTGGGAATTTTGCCTCTGAACTGAAGTTTCATCCCCTCTACATAAAAATCAGGCAACATTCACAAAATATAGCTATTTTGAAGGAAACCATGCTGGTAAAATCTTTCCCGTAGGTGCCACATCTTACATAGATCAATCTTAGGAAGGAGAAAAGTGACCAGGATTTTATCCATGACTCTGCCCTGCTGGAAAGGGCTGGATGTACAGCCTAGGTGTCAGCTGTGTCCCAGATTCCTGCTGCAAATGAGCTGAGCTCACTGTGCCTGGAGTTTCCAGGGATCCCGTGGCCAGAGGGGCTGCTGTGCCAGGGCATCTCTCTTGCTTGATGCCAGCTCAGATCTGCCATCCAGACCATTTCTGAGTCCCACCAGAAACCCCAGCCAGCTGTCCAAGGCTGGTGTCCTTTGGAAATCAGATGGCTAGTGGCTGCCCAAAGCTAGGAGCCATGTGCACCATGGGACTGGGAGGAGAGAGAGGTGTTTTGCAATGGAGAAACATTTACAGGGCCACAGAGGCTGATTTTCCCAGTGCCCCAGCAGCTGGGCCACACTCTTGAGTGGGCACCATGCCATCCTGACAGGTGGACTGAAGTGTAGGTAGCCAAAAGGTCACATATGTGCACACAAGACATTTGTTGAAAGCAGATGCTGCGAGCCAGGAATAAGAAATAGTCTAGAGCTCCCACACATCATTAGTACAGCATAATTCCCACCACTGGATTAACAACAATGATAAACATGGGGCTGTGGTAGGTAAGATACAGCTTTTCTGCTTATAGGCCAGTGTATTATTTAAAATTCTTTTTCTTCCCTTTTGTCTTCTATGGAATGGGCGAGAAGGGGCTTCCTATATTTCGTGACCTATTTTGAGAGCTGTGTGTGTCGTAAGGGTAGAGAAAAAACCCAACACAACCCATATGTGTTTCACAGCTTTGGATGTGGATACGAATACAGAATAATATGATATTAATGTAATGCAATTAAGAGGAAGCTGATGTTATTGTTTGAGACAGACATTATTTCCCCATAGAAGAATAAATCAATTGCAATTATTGCACTTTCTGTAAGACTTTGCACATTTTACTCTAGGTCAAGTCTATCACTGAAATGAGGTACTACTATATTTTAGCTAGACTGAGCAAAGGGCAGAGGCAGTGACAGGTACAACATGTAACTAATCACACTGCATGAGTAACAGTTCAAAAGCTAATGAGGGACAAACTAGACCTAAATGCTCTCCTGAGTCTTTGCATTCTTTAAAAATAAAATAAAATAAAACCCAGTCAGAAGATAGATAGATAGCTAGATAGGTAGATGCAAGAAAACATTCCAGCATCTCTCTGCTTTTTCACCAGATCAGCAGTAACACAAATCCTCTTCTGCAGCTATTTATTGCCACCAGTCTTTGACACAGTCAAACTTTGACCCCTGCACCTGTAATGTGATACACAGGAGAAACAAAGGCATGAAGGGAAAGGGCTCAGCTTCCTCTTCTTAATTACTCCATGCAAAACAAAAGCCATCCAAGGTGTTTTTTGAAAAGGAAAACAGTTCTGAGCACCCTTGCAGTTGCTGTGGACAAACAGGGTGTAAGTAATATCCCCTGCCTGGAACAGAGTCAGGGGACACAATTGCCACCAGCACTCTCCTCCTGTCTCCAATGCAGAAACAAAAATGCTCTTATCCCATTAGGGCACTAAAATTCTTACCTATATGGATAGCTGATCTGAGGGGAGAGCTGGAGGCACCTTCAGGCAGCCAAGGTCAGGTGGAGACTTGGAGGAGAGGCAGAGGAGGGATGCAAAATGAATGTAAGCCCTGTGTCTCTGAGCCAGATAAAATCAAAGCGTGGTTGCAACAGTCTGGAAGCCAGGCTGGCCAAGAGAGGGTATGCCTCAGCTGTGCTTTCTTAACAGCTTTCTCAAAAAAAGAGATTTTAGGGAGTGGTGTCACATTTGCTCCCCTGCAAATTACTTGTATCTAAAACCTGGTTACTGCTGATTTTTGATTGCACAGACCTTGTGTGCCCACAAGATTATTTCAAGATAAATATGAAGAACATCATTAAGCTTAAAGTAGTGGGATTGCCTGTGCTATGTCACCGCTGTGTGTTTGCAAACCTGAAGCACAGATGGTGGCCCGAGGCACCTCTGGCATCCCACCAGGCATGGGAGGACTCCTGCCTGTGATGCAGGCAGGCACCACAGGTCTCAGCTGGAAGGAAGCAGGTTTCCAGCACATGGGGACAGTCATGACAGCTGCTGCCTGCCAGCTCAGACCAGCCCCAGGATGGTCCTTTTCCAGCCTAGTGCGAGATGTGGCAGGATTGAAGCTGGGCTTTCATGGCTTGGTGCTGGATTGGGGTGGAGGAGAACTGTCCACAGAGCTAAGGAGCAGTTCCATTGCTGCCTCCCAGGAATGCACTGCAGCTTTTCTGTGGGAAAGGCCCATGGACGAGCCTCCTTCTCTACAGCTGCCAAATGCAGCCCAGAGGAGAGACAGAAAGTTTCATGGCTTGAGATCACACCCTAGACTGAAAGCAGGTCTAACACAGTTCATCTCCACTATTAAAATTAATATGAGTAAGTGTGTGACTAAGGTTAATATTAATACCTGATATTAACAAGTTAATTTGAAAAGAACTGTAAAAGACACTATTTCTTTGTGTCTTATGCGTGAAGATTTTTTTTGCATCTTGCTTGAATACTTGCTGATATACCTCTATACTATTGCACTATCTTCAGCACTAGTATGTGTTTGGTTTCTTTTTCAACAAATGTCAAACAGCTCCAAGATCCTATTTTAAAGCTCTTTCATCCATTCAGAGAACAGAAAGCCCTATGTCATCCCTGTTGTGTTTTTTCACATTAAAGAGCAGTAACTAAAAACAACAGGATCTAATCTATTCCATGTTTTCATGTCCCTCTAGCGACATGTTACAGAAATGGCTTTAACTGACACTTTGTCCTACACAAAAAGCAGGCTTTCAAGAGACACAAACCCATGCAGACCCCTCACTCCACAGAATATTTTCTCCAAGGCCTCATTTTTCTGCAAGAGTTTCACAGAAATCACCAGAAGTATGTTAGTGTCAAGAAATCCCTTCCACGGTTAAACAGAAAAACTCTCCCAGGTGTATGTCCTTTTGATTCAAATGTGTAAAAACAAACAGCTAGAGGGATATCCTTTTAATATCCTTCATAACTTTCTATTGCCTTCATAGCACATCTTTAAAATCTATCAGGATTTCAGTTCTGTCTTGTGACAATTTAAATTCATTTTTAAATGGCTTTAAAAAGCCCGAGTCCTTCCCCACCTCTCAAAGCTCCCCAGGAGGATCTGTCTGTGACAGACACCCCAACGAGTACAAGGCTGATGGTTTAGGTTGGATTTTAACGGATACACTCTGATGGAGGAGCTGGACTGAAGTCACCTCTCTTCTGTCAGTGTGCAAACAGGCTGATTCCCCTGGCACCTGCTGGAGAGGGAGGTGCCTTTGACCCAGTGAGATGAGGCTCATGCTGTTCCCCAGAGCCTTAAAGAGAGCATATGTACCATAGAAACTTTCCTGGCCAAAGCAGGCTCCCTGTGACCCAATCATACTGCACCTAGGCCCTTGTCCAGCTCTCACTGCATTTTCCAACCCCTACACACACACACACACACACACACACACACACACACGCACACACACACGCACACGCACACGCGCACACACACACACACACACACACTCCACACACTCCTCCATTAACATTTTTCTTAAGAGGCTTATTTGTGACTGTCACATGCCATACACCTCTATCCATCTCCACAGTATCTACAACATCCATGGTCAGACCAGTGGCATTTTCCCTGAGAGAATCACAGGTCCCCACAGGATGTACCCGATATTATGTTGGCCCTATCTACATTTTATCCACCTCTTCCAGGTGGTGTTTTAGCACCCAAAGTCAGCACGCAAGATCTCCAGGAAGGACTGGTTCCAACCGACCATTGCAGACAGACAGTAGGTAAAAAGGGAGAAATTTTCCCTCCTGCTGGCTCTGCCTGTGTCAAAACAGGGGAAAGAGGAAAAGGAAAGTGTGATCTACACAGAGCTATTTCAGACTGTCCCAGGCTGAGAATCCAAACTTGAATGCTTTGCAAAACAAGCTTTTCTCTTAACAAGCTCTATCTATTGACTCTATCATATTGGCCTTTATTAATATTTCATGCATTCTCCCTTGTCTCCACTCCTTCCCCCATTTATTTGTTAAAGAGAAGTTAGTAAAACTGCAAAAAATGCATTTGAGGGGCATTTATTTTAAATACTTACAGGATGATGTAGTCAAAAACGTGTTTTAAAGATTTAGCAGAATCAAACATCCAAGATTAAAGCAAACAGAGAGCCAATTAACTATGTTACACAGTAAGGCGGCAGTCAATAAGTCATAAAACCATCAAATTGTCTTGGTGGTGAAATGTTTTTAATCATAACTAGATAAAAGGTATTCTGAAGACACGCACTATGCATTAAAAGTATCTTTAATGCACACATTTTAACTCTACTTTTTAAGGTACAGAGTTTAAGGTCAGTTTGCAATAGCAGAAAGCCCTCCTTGTAAAAAATTAATATATATAAATTTTTCAATTATATCTTAACAAAATAGAGAAAGGGCTCAGCATCGCAGAAAAGGTAAACACTGGCAAACAGAACTCACTGTAAACAGTCTTTCATCTTATTTGAACTGATCTGACCCTAATATTTGTATTGTAGGCTTCTTTACTAAATATACATTTGAACACAGCCCTTTCTTGTCTAAAATAGGATCTTATAGTGACCAAAATCTGGGCCAGTTGCAACTTTGTTGCTAAGATTAGACTAAAAGTGTTTGCAGCGCTGCATGTCCACAGTTGGTGGGTGACAGAACCTCCTGATGATGAGTGTAGTTTTTGGACTTTGTACGCAGCAAACTCTGGGTCCCACTGTTCTTTTATTTGCTGCCTAGATGCAGCACAGACTATCCAAGTTCCTCTTGCAGAAAACATTCCAGTAATGTAACAAAAGAGAGGTAAAATGAGATATTCCACTTTTCGCATTGCCAGAGGAGCATTTGAACAATCAACTCCATTTTTCTTTCCATTGCACAAAACCAAAACTGCTTCTTCAAAAAACATCTATGAAATTAGACTAGCGCAACATTGATGATATGAACTAGAGAATTAGATTTGCTGTACTTGAAGGAAACAATTGAGGAAGATTACAAAAGGAAGGGCAAACTCAAAGTCTTCAGCTATCATTAAAACTATTCATATCCTTAGCAAGGCAGAAAATTGGATCGCTCTCCTTCTGTTCGTAATTTAATGGCTTCTGTTCAGTCACAGCCCTACCTACCTGCTTAAAAGCAAATTGCATGTAGCAGTGATGCACATTCATTACCATCCTCTCTCCAGATAATTTGACAGTTCCATGGCATGGTGCCACAGTTGGTCGTTAGCTCTATCCCCAAGTACCACGCTCTCCCGCAAGATGTTACGGTAACAAAGAAACTGCCGGCAGCTCCGTTTGGCTCTCCTCAGCTGGTCAGCATCCTCTCCAAGGGGAAGTGCTCCAGGGATTTTGCAGAGGGAAGCAGGAATGAAACAGCTTCATTGATCTTCGCCTGGTTTTGTTTGTTTGTTTATTTGGTTGGCTTTTTAAAAATATTTAAATATTCACAGAATGAGCAGTTAACTGGAAATAA
Source organism: Phainopepla nitens (assembly GCA_013400175.1). NCBI lineage: Eukaryota > Metazoa > Chordata > Aves > Passeriformes > Bombycillidae > Phainopepla > Phainopepla nitens. The sequence goes on from VXBQ01010235.1 coordinate 521,509, forward strand.
TGAAGTGTGAAATATAACCTCTCACCCTTGGGTACTGGAAACTACCCCCATTTCCTCTGAACAATTTGCTACTTCCAAACCACTTGTGATTTTCTCAGGGGGCCCAGGGAATTCAGTGAAGACCTAGAGGGATGAGTATTCAATCCTCCATCTCCCCAATAAAAGTTTGCTGTTATCCCAGTATGCTCCACCACCACAGCCTTTTGCATGCCAAGAGGTTAATACCAGATCAGTCCAACTAGAAGTTCATTATGAAATTGAAGCTAAAAAATGAAACAACATCCTACTCCCTAATTTTCTGCCTTATTGTCAAATGCACCACCATTTAGACTTGATTTGCATGATTTACTGTGCATGATTTTTTTTCTCTGTCTCCGAGCCCAGAATTATTTCCTATTGAGGCTGTATCAGCTGCTGGTGCTTGCAGATTGTCTTTGTCCTTTCCAACCTGCAAAATATCATCTGCAGAATCCAAATCACTGTCTGCCTATTCTGTTATCTTCTACTTCTTTTACCCATCAATAGCCAAGCTGTGCTGTTCAGTAACTACAGCATATTGTAGGAAGAAACTGATAAGTACATCAAACAGCATTCACAGACTACACACAAACATGTGCCACTGACATTTTTTATTGCCTGTGACAAGTCACCCATCCCCACTCAGTCTTTCCAGATGCATAATGCAGATTTCAAATGTGTGTCACTGTAGGTACACTTTATTATGAAGAACTTATGCATTTATAATCACAGCTAGAATTTGAAAAGCATAGGTGGACAAAAACTATATTTCTTTCTAAGATTACAAAAAAAGAAGAGATATCTATGAAGCTATAAAATGGAAGAACTAAATTTAATATTTAACTAAAGACTGATCAGATAGCGTTGTGTGATTTATTTCCCCTTAGCTAAAGTGTGGTAACTGGTCCTGGGTGACTTCCACATCAGTTGCTCTGCAAAGTAATATCCATTTAGTGTAAAATTCACACCAGCAATCTGGCTTGTGCTCCAGGTGACAAGGAGTTCATGCATAGTTAATTACTGAAGATAAGTCAGAGAGGGGCAAGCCTTTAAATTACTTGCTTTTTTTTGTGACCTGCTCATTGACATCTGAAAAGATTTTTGTATTTTTCCAAACACCTGCAAATTTCCCAGTGATCACAACTCACTTAGATAGAATTTCACAAAGCTTAAGGCAAATTTTCATCTGTTGGATGAAAATTACTGCAGAAGCTGGTGAAGGTTCTGGAACACAAACCTTATCAGGAGCAGTGGAGGGAGCTGGAGATGTTTAGTCTACAACTACCTGAAAGCACTGGATGATCTTAGAGGTTTTTGCAACCTAATAATTCTAGGATCCTATGGTTCTTTGTATTGAGAATGGATTTGTAATACAAACTTGATGTGTCATTTCACTGCATGAGAGGAAAAAAATTTATTGGGCCAACTTGGGCTGGTTAATTTCTTAATTCTCTCATAAGGACCCTATGAGATTTTGGCCAATCACCTATACTCTGGTTACAGTTTCCCTGTGTCGAATAGCATTTTTAATTACCCAAGTGTTGTTCTTCAGGTGTTTTGCAAATGACTAGAGAATCTAAGCCAAGATTACACTAAAGGTCATAACTCTAATGAGTCATGTACCTAAATCTAATCCAGTCAAATTTAGGTTTTACTGCAATATATCAACTAGATAATCAATTCTATAGAAATGTGTATTACATGTGTACATTCAGTACTCCCACAGTGGCAAGACTGGAAAAATGTGATATAGGCTTTAATATTAATTCAAGATTATTGCAGATTAGGTTTCACATATGTTTTGACTATGATTTTAATTTTCAGTGTTATTTTATTTTGCCATATTCTCCACACATTTAAAATGTTAACTAACTTTTGCAACTGTTAATCTATAATCATTTCCCTACTACTAAACCATAAAAAGAGACTGCAAAACATGGAAAAAATTATGGAAAGAATTATGAAAAGAAGGTAGAAGCATCTGGTTTTTAGGTTTGGACTGTGACTGACAAGCAGTTCTGTTTCTCATAAAGGGAAAACATCTGTAAAGTTGTAAGCCATCAGGCATGATAACCTCTGAACTCTCACCCTATGCTGAGTTCCAGTAAATAAGTGCTCCTATCTCTCTTGCCAAGTGTAACATGATACAGATGTGAAGTTTGTACCATAAGCTATTTGTCCGACTTTGAATCTTCAAGTTAGATTGGGAGGATTCTTAAAACAGCAAATATGGGATCAAAACAAATTAAAATTAATAAAGTGAGAGGAATAACTGTGTATTTTATGTCCATTCTGAAAGGCTGAAGATTTTTAGATAATGAAACAAAATACACACCTTTTTTTACCAAGGCATTCAGAAAAGATTCCGTCTGGGTCTTGAAGAATTGAATAAAGTCACCAGCTTCTACTCAAGTTTGAAAAATTAAAAGAAAAAAAAGCTCAAACAAATTTTGTCCAGATAGGCACATAATATCTGCTGTAGCTTTACTGAATGAGATAGTAATGCAGGAATTAAGAGCATGAAATATTACAGGGTAATGGAATAAGTCCGCCCTCAATCTCACAAGTCGTACAAAGCCCTGCAGTTGTGCTCAGGTGGACACATCAACTGCAGCCACAAATGCTCCTCCAGTACCTTTCCCCCCAGGCCTGAGGTTTGACAGGAAGCACATTCCACAAACCTTTTAATTTAGCTGGGCTCTTTTTAATGAGAAAGGATGTTTTTAAACAGACATGTGCCCTGGTTTTCCTTCCTCTTCTAGTGCAGGCAGCAGCCAAATAAATATTATCAAAGGATTAAATATCTTGTGATATTTCATCTGAGTATAGCCGAAGTGCTTTACATACTTTAATCAATCTCCCAGTGAGAGCAGCTCTGAGAGACTCGTTTGGCAGCTGAGCAGGGGTCGAGGCAGCGAGTCCAACTGCCTCTGACGGCCGCACAAGGAGCGAGCAGCAGGGCAGGCACGAGGCAGCAGCAGTTCCCTGCCTGCACGGCTTTCCTGCTGCATTTTCTCAGGCTGTTGCAATTTATGTGAGGCAGCAAAGCCAATGATTTCATGCTCATGTTGCATTAGACACTTTAACTCTCTGCTTTTACTGAGTCCCACAGCATCTCTGCCACCAGGGCCAAGACAAGAGCTGTGAGTGCTCCAGCAGCAAGTTCCTGCAAGCTCCAGTCTCTCCATGCACCTCCCCAGGGTGTGGATGCTGGTTCCCAGGTAGGACAGAGTGGGACAGAGCCCTTCAGCTTGCAGCAAAGCAGCGTGGCACAGCATGGGGCCTCTGAAGCCTGCCTTCTGATGTCTCATTTGAGACTCTTGAATTACTTTATTTCTCTCAATGTCAAAAATCATCACCAGCCTGCATGTGATCTCTCTGTACCTGAGACTACAAGGGTTTGGGCAGGGTTTTTTTTTCCTTGCCTTCTTTACAAAAATGTGTCAAAGACATAATTTATTACAATGAAACCGTGAACATACAAACCAAAACTGACATCTCCTCACTTCAAATTCCTTTGTGCCTAGAAGACAGGAGATAAAAAGGCAATTGATATGGGCAAACAAACCCGTATTTTATGTTTTTCTCCAGCCTTTCAGTCAGTAATGGGCTGTGGTCTGAAGCTCAGAGGACTTCAGACTGATTTATATGCATTTTTTAAGCAAGGCTCAGTGTTTCAGATTTGCAGCAGGACCAGCAGCAAGAGGACCTGTGTTAGGGGGGGATAGGTTGTAAGCACACAGCTGTGCACTGTTCTTCCCAGGGAGCTGCTGGGTGAACTGTGGCTGGGGCAGAAGCTTTGGAGCATCTCCGTGTGGAACTGCTCATTGGGAGTTTTCTGTGATTCATTGACAAGATGATCACCATAGGAAACAGTGTTGCTCCCAGCATATTTGTTTGGTTTGATTTATTATTAGACTTGCTTGCTTTTCTTGTGTATGGTTTTGTTTTGATTTGTTTTGTTATAATGGCCATAGCTACATTTCTGCAGAAACAGCAACCATGGCCTCTGAAGCAACATAAAATGTTCTACCTACAGGAGCAGCCCTCAGCCCCAGGCTCTGCTCCAGCTGGGCTGTGGCTCTCCATGTCATCAACAAAGAGATCCCGGGCAGGAGCATCTGAGCACCATTTCAGATTTGCCAGTGGAGGACTGTGCAGTTTATTCCCTTGTCTAAGCAAGCTCCTAAGGTTTCTGGGGAATTGCAGACCACAGGCTGGTAGAACAAGAAACTACATGATGACAGAATAATGCACAGCACCATCATTTTTCCAGATGAATTTTGAATAATAAAGGTTATGAAGGGGCTATTGAGTCATCCATTTTCAAGAGTCTTTGATACAGAATTTTAATCCAAACTGTGGGCATTGCAAAGACTGAAGTTTTAAAAACTGGTAGCTTAGGCTGTCAGGACTCAGTTTTCCATCTGAAATGGAGAGACAGGTAATGCCTGGAAATTATTGCATAAGCACATACATATGTGACCAATTTGTCCTGCCACACTGGTGGAGGATGGCTGTGCACACCTCAGCATAGCCTGCTGGGAAGTGAGGCTGTGGCATTGTCCTTGACCTGAGCGTTTTGATGGCATTGAATAAGAACCATTAACAATGGCACGGAGCAGGCTGCAACTGTACCCTGAAAACTGGGTTTGGGTGTTGGCAGTGAGTAATAAATTAGTGCTGTGATGACATCATGGCTTTTATATTCTTCAAATCCAGTGATGCTGGGGTGGTATCACAGGATCATATAATCACAAAATATCTTGGTGTGGAAGAGACCATAAAAATCATCTCATTCCAACCACCCCACCATGGGCAGGGATGCCACCCACGAGATCAGATTGCCCAAGGCTCCATCCAGCTTGGCCTAGTCCTGTACCCATCTCCAGAGAGTCAAGCTCAGCCATGCTGGCGTCTGGACCCACCACCCTCACTCTGAGAAGGTTTGATGGCAATGGGAAGTCTCATGTTCTCCCTCAGTCACACATTCTACATTCCCGTGCCAAACCTGTGCATCTTTTTTTGGATGTGAACAATAGCACCAAACTACTGAATACTTGGGTCAGGAAGGAAACATTCTCCGACATTTCTACACTGACAAACAGACGTAAAGAAAAGCAGGTGGTTTTTTTCCTCTGCATTTGCCACAGGATTGTCCCTGTTGACAATGTGAGTGACGTTTATGCCCGTGTAATTCTTGGCAAACGTAGCAGGAAGAAGAAAGGGTTGAGCCACAATCCACATGCAAGACTGTTCTACACCTTTTCAAGTTGACCTGGCCGTATGTCTTCTCAGGAAGTAAAAGCAGTAGCCTAGGAAGCAGCAGTATTCACTCTAACATATCATATGCAGGCAGAGTAAGACAAAGAAAGCAGGATATATAAATATAAGGGGCAATTACTAATTTTTTGTGTATGTTTAGCAAAAGCTTTGCTGAATACTGTTTCGTATCATGAGGAATATAAATACTTAGGGATTTTTTCTTAAATTTCAAAATTCAGGCCAGATTCTCAGACTTTCAGTGAATTCTCAAAGACCATTCTGAGTTTTAAATGGAAAATTATAGATCCTCCTGTCCAGACTGAATTCTGCAGAATTTCAGCCAAGGTGTGCTTATAGTGATATTAAGTTTCACTAGATGTTTTCCAGTTCACTAAAATCTGAACAAGTCAAAAATAAAAATAAAACAAACTATCCACATTGACTGTCACCTAAGACTAACCCTGAAGGGCATTTAACAAGGAAGCTGCAGAACCAACCTGTTTAGAAATTCTTGCTTGACCCTATTTTCTTGAATATTACCGAGTCTCCAACCAAGAGACTTTCCTACTGTCAGATATTACAAAGGGTAGGAAATATCACCTGACAGAATCAAAGTTAAATCTGGGTTATTTTTGTGTCGAGGGTTGACACTCAGCAGTGGAAAGTTCACACACCTTATTGCTGTCCTTAGAGAGGTTGCTCCTGACACAAAACTGCAAGTCCAGCAAAAAAATTATTTCTGGTTTTGATTAAATTTATAGACAAAATGGTGGGCAATAGCTGTGTTGCTGTCACCAGATCACTTATGTAACCATGTAAGTGAGGCAAAAAATATGCGAAGAATTGGTTTCCTTTTAGCCGGTGATTAATAAATAATTTTGCATTAAGAAAACATTCTTGGGGTGAAAATTATAGTAAAATTGTGAGAGTTTCGCTTAGGATTTGCCTTGCTTCTCAGCTCTGATAAAGTGTGCTTTAATACCTAATGCTTTTGAAATACAGAATTAGTCAAAATATCTTCCTCGAATTCACAGGTGAATCTATTGTTTATCAGACGGTTCTACAGTATTTTCAAGTGGTTCTACTTATAGTATTTTTCAGCCATAGTTTAGACTGAGCAAGGCATAAAATAATAACTTGCCCATAAAATAAAATAAATTAGAGTGTTTTATCTGGTCTGGCTCTGTAGTGTATATGCAAAATTCCTGAGCAGGTTCCTAGGGCAGTCTCTTTGGAGTTCAGGTTTTCCTGGGTGTTTACAGAATGATGTGCTGAAGAGTAACTGTAGAAAATAGGCATTTCTTCCTAAAGTAAAGATAGGTGTAAACAGATATCTGAGAAAATCAGTACTTCATTAAAGAAAGCACTATAAATGATTTTTCCTAAAAAAAAAAAAAAAAGTCTTTTAAAATTACATTAGACAAACAAAAAATAAACGACAGGGAAATGATGCAAAATTTTCTCCTAACAAAGCACATCAAATGCAGAACCTGGTTTCCAGCTTAAGTGGTTGGATTTTCAGCACCTTGCAGCCAGACTGCATTGCCTCACAATTTTGAGATGTTTGGTTTGTCTCTGGACAATTGCTGTGGAAACCTGGAGTGTAAACCAGACTTCCACAAGGGTAACTGTGCCCATTGTTTAAGCTCCTAATGGCCGTGCTCACTGCTGCTGGATACCTGGGGTTTGTTTACTCTTGGATCATGGTCAAAGGGGGTTACAGAATGCAGCCATTTCCCTTATTTCATCTTATTTCCATGTTTTTTCCCAGTGTTTAAACAATAGTCATCTTTCCTATTTCCATAGTTCACTTTTGAAGGGAAAACAGATCAGATGTGAAACCTGATTCTAAATGAGATCCTGATTTTTTCCCTATTTTCCCCTAGGGTTAGTGGAGTTGTGAGGAAATCAGATGACTTATACAAGGTCACAAAGTTCTTCAGGTAGACCTAGAATAAAGGATTCTCTTGGCTTAAAAGCAGTTTAACTACTCAGCTCTTGCTAATAGCTTTTTTTGTGGTCTCCAAACAAATAAAATGCACTTCAGAATTTTCTTACAAGTTTTTTTCCTTTAATAAAAAATAATTGCTTTCTCAAAGACATCAAAATGCAAATGGGAAAACTATCTCCCTAAATCGCTGCATAGCTTTATTTGTCATTGTTATTTATTACAGTATTTGTGTTAGTTACTCATGGAGGTTCTGGATAAGCCTGAAGCCCGTTGCTGAATAAGGCATTGAAATTAGCTCTTCTGCCCACTCCTACACAATCTGACTCTCCTTTATTAACTTCTTTCATGAAATCTGCAAATCACTTTCTCTCTATGCCTCACATATCCCTGTTTTATGCTTGAGGACCCATTTCCTCCCAGTTTTGTCCATCCAGCCTGCAAGATGATGTTTCCTCCCAGCTTCTTTACAGAACCTGCTGTCTCGCCAGAGTCTTTTTCTGCTGCAGTAACAAAAATGGGATTTTTAAAAGTAGAAGCTAACAGAAAGGTAAAGGCACCAAACACTATACATTATACAGTTGAAAGAGGCCTAAAGGACTGGTCATTATCCCCTGTACTATTTGTAGTTAATGCCGGGAAAGAGATGACTCCTCTCCATAAGATTATCTATGACAGCATGTTTAATTGCATCAATTCAATCTTCTGCTCTTACCATAACTGTCATTCTTCCAAATAACTCTCAAACAGAGGCAGTACTGGGAAATGCTGGCAGAGGCTTTCCCTGGTCTCCCAGGGGAACAAAATGCTCTCTCCTCTAATTCAATGCCCTCCCCAGGATTCTTTGGGTGTTTCAGACATGGAAGCTGAGCAATCATCCAGCAATAAGGCCAACTAAAGTGGCCTGTGATTCATTTCCCTTCTAGATCAGGGGGTTTCAGGAGCAGGGAGGATGAGCACAGCACAGGAACCATGGACAGAAGTGGCAAGAAGAGAGCAGGGATTAGTTTTATTACTTCTGTAAGGGCCATTTCTGAATTGCAGGCTGTGATTTTGGAAAGCCATCCTTCTGCTGGGATACCCATTCAGAGGCAGGTTGTCCAGGGATGGAAAGGAATGAGTAGGACAGGAAAACCTAGCTGTTCATTGGCTTGATTCCTCTTCACTACTTCCCTGTGTTTTCCTCTTTCTTTTGACACTTGAATCTTTCCATTACAGGCCCAAGACAACCAGATTCTTTACTGCTTTCTTCCACAAACAGCACTTACTATACTTCCTACTCAAGCCAAGCAGAGGCCTGGCTTACTTCTTTCTTTCTCCCATTCAGTTTTTTCCAGTGTTGCTGCATTTAGCCCTGCCTTTTGCTGTTCTTACCCTCTGTTCTTGTCTACGGTGACCTATAAAAACAGCAGAAAAAGTTCTTTGTTATCTCCATTGCTACTTCTTGCTGAATTCTGACATATAATTCATAAAAACCTGCTGCCTCTCAACTTTTAATACTTCCAGTTGCCTATCTTCTTTGGTACAATCATGGAGCCTTCTAACATTTCACTTCCCTCCTCAAGGGAAATGCATCCTATGCACAGAAATTTGCTCTTCAGATCCTTTTGTCAATGCTGAAGGGAAGAAACTGTTCAGATTGTTAGAGACATTATCAACTCAAATACCCTAACTTCCCAGTCATGTTCTTTAATAGCCTCATTGCCTTGCTGTTTTCTTCAGTTTTCTTGGGACAGAGAAATAAGTGTGTTTCCCTTAATTCCCTTGGCTTTTTTTGTTCCGTGTGTTCATTCTTTACTAGCAATCCTAGTAAAGATTTGATTCAGCATCCTACATGATCTCTTCCAGGTCTGGTTCTGGTATCCACCAATAGTTCATGGGTTTTATATTATTACTCTTCTGTAGCACCTGCACTGCTGAAATGTGAAGAGAACATGAGCAAGGGAAATGGGGCAGGTACAGGAAATTAAATAAATTAGAACCAAACACTGGAGGGAATCTGAAGAACTCCTCCAAGTATGAGTCTAACTGCAAACAAAAGGGGTAGAAGGAGGTCAGTCTTTATAGAGTGTCACAAAAATTTGTGGATTTTCTTCTGCCTTCAGTGACCAGCAGATCTATGAGTTTTAAGCAGCACAGAGGAGTTTCATCTTACATTTGAAGAAGGGGTTATTTGCCCAGCCTCTGACAAATGAGAATATAACCAGTTGTAAGGCAAATCATTTGTCAAGAGTGTTTATCACAGAATATTCTGTGCTTGTTTTAGCCTTCTTGGTTTCCATTGTCTTTAATGCTTTATTTAATCTGCTTTATATGGTATCCCAATCTGCTATTTTGAACCTGATGGTTAGGGTCCTCTTTTTTGCTTCCTTCCATTGCATTGATTGTCATTTCAATTCATTCTGTAGTGTATTTGTGACCCCAACTAATATACTGAAGCCCAAATTGTCCTCTAACATTATTTTGTCAACCTTCTTTCTAAGTTACAGTCAAACCCAGCCTTGTTTCTTTGGCCATCAGCTGATGTTCAGATTAAATTAGAAAGCACTCTCATTCCAGATTTAGAAATATATTTCCTCTACTTAATGCAATCTTGTCTGTGTCTGGGTAATTAAAATCATCTATTACTACCACTCAGGTTCATTTACATGTTCTATCTTTTAAAATTTATGCAATAATTACATAAAATACTATGCTCCAATGGGCCAGCTGGATGGAGTACAAATAGTATGGCACATCCTATTATGGAAACATACCTCCAGCAACGAGCACTGACTCGACCATTTCCAGGCTTTGCTATGATCACAACTGAATAATCTTCCACAAACATATATATATATATATAGATGGGTGTGTGTGTGTGTGTGTGTGTGTACACATTAGTTTACATATTTGCTTCTTTCCTCTAGAACTGTTAAAAAAAAAAATCAGATGAGACATTCCTGCAGACAAGAACCTGAGAAAGAAGACATTGTCCCATCTTCTCCCCCCATTCTAAGTGAGATAAAGATAGAAGTATTGAAAAAAGCCCCCTGATGTCCCCACATCTGGGAGACGTGTAAATGTGGTAGAAAAGCACCCAAGGATTGCAAATGCAACCCTGAGAAAAACATATTTTTCCCACAACTGTTGTTTGCCCATGTTCCGAAGGTGATCCTCTTCACAACAGGAATGTATTTTATTCCACTCAAAGTAATTAACTGCTATTATCAGCTTCAGTGTCTGCTTGCTTTTGAGATCTTCCTATTAAAACAGTGTGTGAATAAGTTCTTTGTACACTGCTAACAGGAATTTAAGGGCTGACTTTTTTTTGTGAGGAGATTTTTGTGAAGCTAGACTATTTCAGCAATCAACATGAAAAGATACTAGAATAATAAGAGTCTTAAAGGTTTAATTTCCTGGGAATTACGGTTTTATTGTGACATATAATAAATTATTTCAATTTTTAATGAGACCTCCTTACTCTCCAGCACTAAAATTCAGAAAATATTTTTCCATACATGTAGATAAACTGTAAGTAATTTGATTTGACAAGGCAGAAAAGGTAAAGCCATCTAAGCAGCCTTAATTATCAAGTTATTTGTGAGACAATGTAACACATATGAAGGGACTAAAAATTTTAGACTTTTCTTGAAAATAAAGCAGCAGAGAAGATTATGACAGGTACACTCAGTCTCCTTTCATAATCCACCCCACTCCATTCATTCAGCTGCACACTCTAATGAAAGAACAGGAAAAGATCTCTTGTGTTGAACCATTCAGCTTCTTTATCAAAATATTAGAAGATCCCAGTGAACTGCAGTATGAGTGATTTTCCAAAGCAGGAAAAATATCTTGCCTGTGGACTTAAACCTCTTCAAGCAGGAAAACACACTGCCTGGGAAGGGGAGCCTATGAGATGCGGAAAGTTTGTGTGTTGGAGCTGAGGTCAATTTTGTTTCTGAAGGCTGATCCAAGTCACTGCAGATCCATCTGCTGAGCACAGCCCTGGTGGAACATGGCAGCTGGAATGGCTGTATCTGTTCCATTAACGTGTGCTCAGGTTTTACCAAAGGGCTGCTAGTTAAAATATGCATCTTTTTCTTCTTCAGCTCCTCTCCTTCAAAGACACAGCTATTCATCCTCCATTCCTTTTACAAACATGGGATGAATACAGATCCAAATCCTACTGCTTTTCTCGAGATCTGATATTCCTGACATCAAATCTCAAGGATCAAAGTAAAACATTCATTAAGTCTGTCCAGCATTGCCATAATGAAATGGAATATGGTGCTTTAAACATCAAAAAACACTTTTCTCATGGAGTAAAGGAACATTCACTTCTCTCATTTACCTGATGGCTTGAGATGTTGTCAGAAGATGTACCAGTCTGGGAAATGCAAATACTGTTTAGATATCCTAAAATATGAAGGGAAAGACTGCTTATTAAGTAGCTGGGCTTTTATTTCTGTACCAAAGTATGCCATCATGCTCTGGGTCCTCAGGGAGATGTCTCCAGGAACCGTAAAAAATGCAGTTCCTGGAACTAAGGATTTCAATATTTCATCTCTCTAGCATTCAAGAAGACAACATTTACAATAAATGTAAGCCTGGGTGTTAAGTACCAATTGACACTTGAATACAGCTGAGTTTTTGTGTAATTTTTATTAAATCTATAAAGGTCACAAATAAATACTTATATAATGTGGCAGTGTGGACCTGAGGTGAAGTTCAGAAACCTACAACTAATTTTCAAATATACAAATTATTTCATTATATCAATAAATTTCTTGCATAGCATAACTGATGGGAGGAGGCAAAGAAATCTTGAGCATTGTATTTTTCTCTCCAATAAACCTTTACAGAGAGAATGAGGGCAAGGCTTTGCACATACAGACTGTTAGGTATGCAGATAGAAGCCAGTTATAAATATGAGCAGTGACATCTTACAGCAGGGTGTGGGGGGAACATCCTGGGTAATCAATTTAAGCTGACAGTCAGTATCACGAGACACATGATATTAGCTACATTGACAGTGTTATCTGGGTGAGAGAAGGGTCAGTTTCCATTAGGAAACCCTATTTTCCAGACATTTGGAACCTGACACAACAATTGCTAAAACTTGGCATTAAAAAAAGTTTTCCACTCCCTAGCATAATTTCCCCTTGAAGAACTGATGACCAAAACTGAAATGGCTATTTTAGGGCGGTTGAAGATGGAAAGGAGACGGGAAAACCCCACCCACTAGAGCAACATCAGGGTCAGTTTGCTTTCCACTAGCAAAGGGAGTTGCGGACTTCTGAAAACAGCAAATGCTTGGAAATTTTCAGTCACAGCCAGCTCATGGTATAGGCAGTATAGTGCCCAGCATAAAGGGACTTTGTACCAAAAGAGGTAAAAAACCAGAGCCAAATAAAGAGGGGGAAGAGAAGCTGCATCCCCCACCCCTTACCCACAGTTTCACCTTGTTTCCCTGTTTTTTCATGCTTCTCAAGACCTACTCTGCTGTGGCCACAAAATCACTGCATTGGCAATAAATCATTGCACAAGGTGTCCAGATGCCCAACTCTCTGAGGCAGAACTTTATCTCCAGTGCTCAGAACCAACAGTCTTATCTGTTTTTTAAAGCAGCCGGGATCAAGGCTTGGAGGATTGTAAAAGGAGAATATAAAAGGGCACTTACTAGAGAGAAAGTTGTCACCCAAAGAGTAAAACAAGTGTGACAGATGTGATGAAAGAGCAAGAGATAGGAGGGCTGCTATCCCCAGTGACGGGCCTATTAATTGCAATATGGGGAGATTAAGTGAGCAGCCAAAAGGTCAGGCAGGAAGACCTGGTCTCATGACACCCCATCCAGTGCCATATCCACTAGACTTTCTTTCCTCCTGAGAGACAATAGAAGGGTTTGGGTTTTTTTTCTTCTGAGAAAGGACTGCAGAAATGGTTCTGCCTTTGCCATCAAGCCGTGCTGCTCACAAAGATTTCCAAGTTGTCACCAGAGCAAATATACATAATTTACTATTAACTTAGTTCCAAGATGCATTTTTTTTTCACTCTTTATGCTTATAAGGATTTTTAACTCAGAAATGCTCACTTTAAGAAGCAAATAGAATATTTTCTATTGCCAAAAGCTTTAGGCAGTTAAATTTTACTAAGGCTGCTATTGATTATTATCTGCTGAAGGATTTAAGGAGGTCTTGATTAACGAGCAATTTTAAAGATAAGGACTTGGTGAAGGAAAGCATCTGCAAGTTCAGAGAAAGAGGTGTATCTAAGGCTCTGAAGCCACTGCAATTGGGCTATAAATCTGGCAAGACTGGGGTCTGTTAATGAGACTTTTGGCAAATCTGTTAATGCCAACCAAAACTTAAAGCAACTTTTTATCAAAACATCAGCATTTTTGGTCCCAGTCCTAAGTAGATCTTGTAAATGTAAAAAGCAGTAAATAAAGAAGTAAGCTTTTCTGGACTTTCCAACAGCTCCTTAAAGTGCTGAAGTTGCTTTGGCTTCTAAAAGTGAACAGAAGGATCCAGGATATTTTGTTCCAAGCTGTTTGTTCAGCCCTATCCTCACATTAATGGGCTGCTGTCCTCAGCTGCTGAGCTGAATCCTGCTCCAAACTCGTGCCACTACTACTCTCCCCTTGGATACTTCAGCTGAAACTCATCCAGCTGGAATTGGGAAAAATAATAGGAAAAAAGTTTTGGTTTTGTTTTTAGTTTTTCTTCTCTAACTTTTACATGAGATAAAGTTCTTTTCCTTTGAAAGGAGAAAATGGAGGTATAGTCTGATATTGGAGGGAGTGTGGAAAAAAACCCCACTCACATCCTCTAATATTATAAACAGAACTGGATGTGATTAGATAGTGACTCAAAAAAAGTAAGTCATAAAGACACTGACACATGTTGAAAGGTCAGTGCTTAGCTTGCCACTTGTGCCCAAAATTTTGGCCAAAGTACTGGAATTTGTCACCACCTCAGTGATTAAAGCCTTGCTCCACCTCTTAAGTAGACAGGGAAAGAAGCAGGAAAGAACTGCAGGAAGACCTTACATTTTTGAGATGCCATGGAATTGTTGAGCTGCCTCACCCAAGTTTCCTTAGAACTTGCAAGGAGCAGGAAAGTTCGACAGATTTCTTTCCCCTGTGTTCAGCCTCCAATGTGCTCTTCTCTGTCTTGACTCAGGCAAGAATCGTGCAAGGCTACTAGCATGTCTTGTAATATTCTCTGAACTTCTGAATTTTAAACAGGAATTAGTGACCAAGATTGTCAGGTATTGCAATGATTTGAAATTTAGTAAACATGTGACTTGGAGACAATAAAGTTCACAAATATGTTCAGCCATTTTTCACGCTGGATATTTAATATGGAGATAAGCTTCAGCTGGGAGATGTATGCACTGTTAATAGCACTTCTAGGGAGTGGTTAGGGGAAAAAAATCCAAAAGATATGCCCACAGAAACTAATTATGCTGTTCAATTAATAGTTCTGGACCAGTTCTCATTTGGTTTAGAATCAGCATCACCCCCTAGAGTTACATCAGATTCAGACCTAGCCCCAAATCCCTTTTCCTTCACTTGATGAATCACGTCTGTTCTTAGTCTTCACAATAGCAGCAGTTCATTTATTTTGCTCGATCTGTTTTAATTTACCTGTGAAATCAGGGCTTCCTCGATCTCTGTTACCATAATGGTGTCACATTGACACAATTTTTAAAATGTAAATTGATTTGTTTTGATTGATTTTGTCTGACCTTTAAAAAATGTTTGAGAGTATTTCAATGGCGCAATAAACCACGTTCAGGGAGTCTAAACACTCTAAAATACAACAAATATGGATAGATTTGCTTAATAGAGCAGAAAACTTAGAAAGTAGTCTCTGGGCTGACAACCAGAAGTTTTGTAGGCTCGTAGAGTTCAGAAGACTGCAAAAACTTTAACAGGGAAAAATCCCCTGCAGTTACGTGCAGTTGTTTTGCAGTGTGTTTTAGGGACATATAAGCAGTGCCAGAAGGGCACATTCTCTGCTCTGAAGATAAGCAGGTCATTCCTGTGCATGGGGGATGCTTCCAGAAGCAAAGCAAAATCACTGTATTGGAGAACCTGGCCCCTGCTCTATATTTCCCATCACCCTCCATTTCCCTATAAAGCCAGAGGTAGTGAAACCTCACAGAATAGAAAAGAAAGGAAAATACAGAGGTAATTAAAACTATTGAAATATTTTCCATGGCAGAGAGAAAATACAAGAAGGAGCTTTGCACCTAATTAACACACTGCCTTATCTTTTCAAACGTGATAAAAGAGCAAGTAGGCAATAAAAGGTACACTGAATGCACAAAACAGTAACAGCCAAGTATGAGTGTGTCAAAGGAAGTGGAGCCAGGGGATTTCAGGTTATTAAGGAAGAAAAAACCAGAAATCCTGTGAAGGAGATAGGTCACCAATCTTCATTTTGATTTCTAGCAAAAGTCTGGACCAAATTGTCTCCTGGAAGATAAGAGTGGATACGCAGCACATGCTATAGATTTGTCATGAGCCAGCTGTGTCACATCTATCCAACTTCCTTCTTTGACCAGATCAAGGACTGTGTGAGAGAGGGAGAAGCAACAGGCATATTTGACCTGAATAAGGCTTTTGACACTATCTCACATGACATTCTCATTAGCAAGCTAGGCAAATATTCTCTTAATGAAATTGGTATGAGAGGGGTGAAAAAGTGATTGGAAATCTATACACACCAAGTACTTATCAATGGTTCATTATCCAAATGGAAGGGTGTATTGAGTGACATTCTGCAGGAGTCTGTCCTAAGTCTGCATTTATTCAATATTTTCATTAACAAGGATGATGGAATAGGAAGTATGTTTATTAAATTTGCAGAGGATATGGAGCAAGAAGGAACTACAGCCTCACTGAAAATTCAAAATGAACTTGTCTATTGAAGGAACATTCTGAAAATTAGCAGGAAGATTAATGGAATGAAATTGGTTAGGGAGAAAAAGCAAAGTAACTAGTATTTTTGGCAGGAATGACCAACTGCACCCATCTGAGCAGGGTGGAAATGGTCTTGGCAATAATTTTATGGACAAGGACCTTGGGGTTATAGCAGATCAAAGGTGGCCATGAGCCAGTGATGTCATTTCTAGTTCAGGCAGGAATGCTGTGAGAAAGTACATCAAGCAATTAATGTATCTGACTCAGCACTAAGAAAGGTTCTGTGAGATTTTTGTTTTATTAGAGCAGTGCGCTGAGAAAGATACTGTCCAAAAAACAGCAGCAAGAGTGGTCACAATCTACACTAACACAACCAGTTGTATGTGACCAAAAAACTGGGTCTCTCTGTGTTACTGAAGAAGAAATTCAGCACTTAAGAAGACCAAAGACCATCAGAGATAGAGCTAAGATAAGATATGGTCTGCTTTCCATGTCCTCGATGGCTGGAACAAGAACTAATGAGTCTAAATTTTAGATGAGGAAACTTCCTTTTAGCCACACGGGAAATTTTAATGGTAATGACAAAAAAACTCCCAAATACATTGTCTGGCAATGTTATTGAATCTTCAAAATGATGTTTATAGGTAAGCTGGACAATCAGGAGTTAAAAATAATGCAACTATTGACGATTTGCTCAGGCATTATGTGATAAACCTTCACTTCCAGTTCTGTGATTTTATCAAGTGAACTTATAGATATTCTAAAGAGGTGGGGCTGAGCTAAAGGAAATGACAATGACTACAGATGTAATTTGGGTGAGTTGAGTGCTCTCTCATGCTGGAATTCAAAGAACTGGACTACAAAATTTTGAGAACAAATATCAAAGCTTATAGCTAATGCATCTTTACGATTGAGAGTCTCTGTATAAAGAAAGACGAAGAGAGAAACTAAAATCTAGTACCTAGAGGCTACAGATTCTGAACTAGTTTCTAAAATGCATAAGAATAAATTCTGAAGGAAAGAAAAACAAAATAAAACACAGAAAAAGTTTTATTGAAGATTAGTTTATCAAACTCAGACTTCCCACTACGTGAGAGTTATTTTTCCTTTGGATGACATGTCCCCTTCAACTCAATACCTGGGAAATTAATAGTTAAACTGAGCAAGCTGGAGATGAAAGCAAATAATTTAATTAGCAAGGAACTGACTGAAGGGGATATGGCAATGGATCAGAGGAAGTTTTTAGTGAAGCTCCAAAAGGATAAGTCTTGGGACCACTTTTTACTAGGTGGTCTGGCTCTAAAAGTGTGAGTCTTTGCTGATGACACAGGGTTGAGAGGCATCACTAAGACATTGGAAAACAAAGAAAGAATTCTAGTACTATGAAAAATGCTAGAAATGTAATGTGGTTTCATAGCCAAGGTGCATGTCATGCACATGGAGACTGATGAGAGAGATGATTAGAGAGTTCGTGAGCTGGACACAGCAAAGAAGAAAATGTTCAGGGATTTCAGAAGAAAAAAAACATTCTTAAATGAGTCATTAATGTGTTGAGGACTGAGTAAGAGAAGCAGCTGAAATAATAGATGGTATCTGTTAAGATATTCCCAACATTAAGGAGGAAGTACGAGTGCCATTGTGCAAGGCACTGACAAGAACTCAGACTGAATATTGGATTTAAGGAGTGAATGCACGGATTGGGTCAGATAAAGGTGAATATATTTTATGAGAGGAGATTGAAAGTCTTACTCTTCATTTTGCGAATTTATATAAAACAAAACAGAATTGTAAAGAGAGTAAATTCACAGTCCAAGAGATACTCAGGCCAGTAGCATGGTGATGCAAATTCCAGAAAAAAGGGTGATTTTAGGTAAAGGACAATGCTAACACAAGACCAATGAACTATGAACAATTTTATTTTAGCTACTATTAGGAAGCTTTTTCCTCTGTAACAATATATTGATACTGGCCTCTGTGTGGACCTGCTGTTGAATTTACTTAGAGGTACATCTTTTTCTGAGCAAGGATTCTAAATTGTGTTATATTATGGGATGGCAAACTCGACTTTTGCTTTGCACTTCGCATCTCTGTGCCCCCACAAAGAAGCGGGGCATCTTTTCTTTATGTAGCTAGAATAAGCAAAAGGGAAGAAATTTTGGGATGTGAGGCTTTGGAACAATGATGTGGTGATGCTGTGGTGAAGGGCCACAAAAGTTCCATTGTTTTCAATGAGTATGAAATTCCTTCCTACCTTGAGACTCTCTCAAATTCAAATTCCCTAAGCACTGGAAGGAGGTGGCCTAGTCCCTATAACAGTGGGCTTTGGGCCTGGAGATGTCAGGGCAGTTGTACTCACCAAGAGAGGGAACATCAAACACCACAGTCTTCCTTCCCTTCCTGTCCCAGGGTAAGATGTTTGTTGTGAGCAGCCTTGTGCAAAAGCAGCTATTCTCAAATTAGGGAGAATGGGATAATGTGTTACTTAAAAGCCAGATGGCTGTCAAAATGCCAATCAGAGCAAGTCCTGATTTCTGCTAATGTACTGTCATACATTGCCATATGCACAAGTACCAGTCTAGATTTCCTCCACAAACTGATCATGAGCTATTTCCTGTTAATTATTTAAAGTATGTAGCTGATTACCTAAGAACAGCCCTCACTGCTGCTCAATTAGACATCTCAGACTTTTAGATACCAGAAGAACAAGCAATACAAGGCAAGCATCTAAGATAATAACGAGTTTATGTTCTACTTCATTTATTAATATGTTTCCACAAGTAAAGGCAAACATTATTATTGCTTAGAGAATAAGTATTCCAGAGCAATAATACCAAGCAAACAGACTTGTGTCACACACGCTCAGCAATGCCAAATAAGAAGGGATTTGATCATGGTCAAACCGAGCTATTGGCCAGAAATCCAGGCGACATTTATTTTGGAAGCTTTTGAACAGCTGTCCCGCTGGGTCCACTTTATGATAAGTGTTTCTAATATGTGGCAGTGCTGGTCAAACACCAGAAATAATCTGTTTGCTCTTTCCAAAAATTCCAGCCAGCTGGTCAGAGAATAAAGGAATTTCATAATGAGAAGATTCATAATTTCCCTCTGTCTTATGTATGGAAATACTTGGCTGCATTTAATTCTTTCTTATTTAGTACTGTGGCATCAATGTATATTTAGATTTTGAATATAAATTATGAACTTTTAATGTAACAATGACACAGACAATATTTTGCCTATTGTGCTTAACCTAGAGATGTTAGAAAGAGAATCTTTAGAGTAACATAGAGTAAGTGTTCAAAGTATATCTGTAGGTAAGAAATACAGGAATCCTCAGTGTCTTGTGGACTTCAGGAATTCCACAGTGCATATGTCAACAGTATGACAACATAGAAATGTCCATAGCAAGTCAAAATAAAAATACACCCAGCCCAGTAGCATCTTCGGGCATGGCCAGGACTAGATGCAAAGGCAAGAAACAGGGCAGATGTAAGCTGGAGTAAACCTTCCACATCAGCATCAATCAAAGTAAACAGGCTGGGAACAGCCAATGAAATAAATGGAAAAAGTGGTGTGAGAAGATCAAAACTAAAAGAAGTCAAAAAAAAAAAAAAAAGAAAGAAAAAAAGAAAAAGAGAAAAAAAAAGACAAAGAAATGGAAAAGAAAATAAGAAAAGAAAACAAAAAAATTAAAAAGCCAAGACTGGCCTACACTACTCCCCCTCCTCCCCAAAATGCATGCTCTGTCCAGCATACTTTTTTTAGTTTTAGAAAAAAAACCTGACTCCTTATGATATTCTAGCAAGCACCCCAGAGGCCTATTAGCAACCTCCCCAAATTCTCTTCAAGGTAATACTCCTGTAACTGAAATCAACTGTCTCATTGCTTCTGTGCAAGCCAGCACACTTGGATTCAATCAGAATACTATTTGCTCAGAAAGCTGGGAAAATAGGGTTATTGCTCCTGAAGCCTCTAACAAGGCTGTCACACCTCTCAGACTCACAAAGCTTAAAGCCAGGAGCACAAAACGGGCTCAACCCCTACCCAGCTTCCAGATATCTTTTGCATACCTCTGCTAAATCCTGTGCTCAGCAAAGGCATCCAGGTTTGCCCTGATGCAGTGGACACTCTATTTGCCATAGTAGCTCATCATTGCTGTATCATCCTTAAGTTATTGCCCTGGTTCTACCCTGCCCTCTCTGGCTTTCCAGTGTTATCTTTAGATCACAGATATCAAATTGATAAATTGATACCTCATCCTTAGTGTCGGCCTGACCAGCACTAGAAGCAGAGATAAAACCACTCCTTTTCTCCTAACTTTCTCCTCCTGAGCATAGAGTCATGGCTCCTGTCAGACCTTTTTGCCACTGTGGCAGAATCATCCACAGTTTTCCCGTGTCAAGGGATATTTAAACCCTGTCCATCATGAGATTTGGATTTATGACAGAGTTCAATGCCAGTTGGCTTCAATGGTCATTGAATTGCACTCTGGAGGATTTCTGAGACACAAAAAGCAGAATGAATTGGAGTACTGCATCCCTAGAGATTGGCTCTAAGACAGTCTTATGTCTTCCCTTGGCTGCGAAACTGCACAATGGACGACTAATTTGTATGACTGTGTGAGAACCGTGTTCCAGTAATCAGGTTTTCAGCTTTAAAAAGCCAGGCTTTCACCTTGGCTTCAGAAGAGAAAAAAAAAAAAAAAAAAATGGTGAAATGTTTCCATTCAAATCATCAGTACCTATGTACAAAAGACAGAACTCTGATTTACACAAAAATAGCATTTCACTCTCAGGAAGGGAAAAAGAGGAAAGTCTAATCTGGAACCTGCTGAGTTTCCCCAGCCAAGAGAGCAGAAATAGAAGATGTAGGCACAGAGATTGCAAATCTGCAAGCGTCTTGTGAGCAGTTATTGAAGGAAAGGATTTTGTGAGAAAACTGGAATCTGCTCATTATGAGCTAAGTAAAAGCTTCTTCAGCTGCAGCCAACTGCAGTTTAATTTAAACTGCATTCACACTGACAAAAGCATAGTTGCTAAATTGCTTGCACTAATCATACCCTGCCTGTGTACTTTGCTTACAGATGGTCATTAATATCATAATGATGACCTGTGACAGACAGGCTGCCGTGTGTGCAACTATCCTATTTAGTTTAGCCAGGATGAATTGTCCAGCTGTAATTCAGCACTGAATAAGTGGGGTGTTTAAAGAGAACAGTAATGTGAGCTGCTCTCTGGATGAGAAGACAACAGGCAGCTCAAGATGACTCTGCTAGACAGGGTGTTTTCTACTTGTCTGTCTTCAGTGGGGCATATCTTGAAGCTTGGGGTCATATATACAAATATGAGACAAAGAAAAACAGAACTAGACCATTTTGTCCTCAAGATAATATTTTCCCAATTTATTTGACATATGGGATTAGTTTTCTGGGAGGGACAGCTGTGGTTACAGAACCACCATACTTGGTGACAAATCCTGTCACACTTTCTTGTAGATAGGAAAGAAGAACAGAGCCTCTTACAAAACTTGAGTTATCAGAAGCTCCTCTGCCCCTTTGAAAAGGGACGGAGGTGTTTGCATTCTCCTGCCATTATGCTTCACTGGAAAATTGCTCTTTCAGCTGCTTTGGCTGTGCTCCTGTCACTTAGCTGCCTTGTACTGCTGAATATTTGTTGAATTTTACCGGTGAACTCTTCATTCTAAATTCAAGACTTCAAACCAGAGTAAACTAATTTTCTCCTAATTTGTCTCAAAACCAAGATATCACAAAGCTAACAAAACTTTCATGAACTCTGTTCCTACACCCTGAATTTACTGACTTGTTATATTCACAGTGGAAACCTGAGTTAATGATTTGGACTAATGGCACACTGATTCCAAAGCAAGCAGGAACGTCTGGTACCTGAACTAAAGATAGCTGAGAAACATCATGGCTAAAATTCACACAAAAATATTTAATCCAGAAATTTAAAATTTTGCATCCAATTCTTCATTTCTCCTGGTATTTCAAAAAATCAAAACCTCAGAAAATTTCAGAGCTCAAAACCCTTTTCTTTCTGCCCCTTCTGACTGCAGGATGTTGGGAAGTGGGGCTGTACCTGTCATGCACTTGTGTAATAGGTGTCTGAGAAAAGGAAACTCTGGTGGCTTATCTCATCAGAATATGACAGCCCAGCCACTTTCTGTGTTCTTTCACTCTAATACTATGTCAGTTCTACTTAGGCTTCCCTTATCAGCTGACATCTGCAATGTCCTTTGTCTGGTGACGCATCATTGAAAAGATGCAAAGCCTTGAGTGGATGTCATTATGTCATTGCCTCTCTCATTAGCCATCCCACTTTCATCTGAAGCAGTAAGCATGTTTTCTGTCTTTTCACCAATGTCACTAACCCTCTATTTAACAGCAATTCTTGGTGTCTTTAAAGTAATTCCCATGAAGGATGATAAGGAATCTCGAGTTGCATAACGTGTTGCTCTCACTGCCTGTGAACATGCTGATGGGATCTGCTGGGCTCACCAAAATTTCAAGACAAACACATACAAAATCTGTTAAAGCACTCACATGCCATGACAGTGAGCCTGGCTCCCAGCTGCAGATTAGACATCAATTGTGACTTTGAAACAGCAAGTTAAATGCCGTACAGAATTCCTGGAGGTGATGTGTTTCATATATTAAAGTGGATCGAGTCCTAATATTGGTTCCCAGCTATCAGTTCCCAGCAGCCATGAGCGAGTTGCTGGATGATGTGGCAAAAGCACTGCCCTTAGTTTGGAATGAGTAGCTCTGTGAATTGGATAAGGATCACAACTTGTTTATTGCTGAAATAATGGTTTGTGAAAATTTTTCGCTGAATTTGGTTTGCTTTAAAATCCTGCTTGCTGGTCATATTATTTATACATACTCAGATACCTCTAGGTTATCTCTGGGATTATTCATCAATCCCAGAAGTTTTGTGTATTTTAGCATGAATTAATGTTTATTCAGGAAAATATCTACTAGAATATGTTAATCCTTATTTATCAGAGGATGTAAAACTGAGAGCAGATTGCACTGCACACATTCTGTGTGTAGGGGTAAGAACCAAACCTTGTCATCTCTGAAGCAGCAGCACCCAGAAAATATTCCACCATAACTATTTCTGTGTGAGAAAGATGATTCACACCAGTCTGGATTATTCAGTAAAATAATGAATTAATCCAAAGAAAAAGCACTGTGTTATTAAAGAAGGTTATTTGTAAGCAGTAAAACAATTCACCAGAAATGGAGTTACACTACTTTCACTATAGTGTTTCCTTTGGAATTAGCCTAAGCATGTCCAGGTTCGAGCCTTTCCATCTAACTAATGTTTTTTTATGAGTCAAAAATCAGGTTTAAACTGTTTGCAATTTAGTGGAGACAGAAGGGCAAACAAATGTCTTTCGATTATTTAATGCTAATGCAAAATGAGACAGTCAAATCTCAGTGTTTCACTAGAAAACTTGCAGTTCACCAAATCGAGCTGGACCAAATCCCCTGTGGCTTGTAGCCACAGGGGCTCTGCTAGAATCCATATAAATACATCCATTCCAACCCAGATTTGAACTATAAGCCTTAAATCTAGTTTAAGAGTTTAAATGCTTCACAGCATGGGGTGTTTTGAGGTTTTTAACCCATAGTTTTTTCGCTGCCACAGTACATGTATTGGTTACCCATTGCACAGAAAGGCTACTGAGGAAAATAACTGAATAACTTATAGTGCACTAGGTATGGTAGCTGCAGGGCAATGCACAGAAAATGTTCTGCAACCCAGAGGAAGCTGCTGCAAGGAAAATGGAAATTCTTGATAATGCAATTGTAGACATCACCTGTAATAGGGGTAAGAGAACAATTTTCAGAGACAAGCCCAGTCTTTGAAGTGATAGGATCTTTTTCAGCTTCCCTTTGGTATATAGGGGGACATTGGATGCCCAGATAACACCATTTCCACTGGAAGTGTCGGATAAGGGTTGGTGTGTTTGCAAACCCAGGGCAGAGCACTCCTTTCAGACAGAGTTTCTGGTTTCAAGTCACTCTCCATGCTGCATTTTCTTTTCCGTGCACTCAGAAATCTGTTTACAGCTCTTATGTGACGTCAAGTGAAAAGTAACAACTCTGGGTCAGTTCCTCAGGGGGCATAAATCAATGTGGTTGCACTGACTTCAGTACTGCCACCAAATGTAGCTGAAGGTCTGGCTCTGCTGACATTTAATTCCTGCGTTGGAACATGAGTACACGCACAAACACTGAGAGCCTTTAAATGTTTTTATTCAGGGAGAAAAGTACTCACTTTTCCTGAATCTAACAGCCCTCCAGCTTTCAGCTTCTTCTAAATAACTCAGACAAGGAAATCAATCAACATACTTTTTTTTCCCAAGCTTACAACAAAGTGCAGTAGATTTACTCTAACTACTAGATTTTTTTCTCCTGGTATATGTGTGTATCTGAGGCAAAACATAAATAACATGAAAGTCCCAGTTAATATACCTCTGAGCAGGAATATGTTTTTTCTTTTATTTATGATTTTCATGGCTATGTTCAGGTAGTGACATTATTCATCTCTTTATTCTCAGTTCAGCAGATCTGTCTGCAGGTGACAGAGCAAGTGTACAATCTGGAGTGCATGATAGGAAAGCCAGGTAAATAAAACAACATCCATTTGCAAGATAGTAGAAGACGTTAATCCTGAATATCTCACGTTATTCCTCCAGTTCCCTGTGTACAGTGTTTGCAGTGTCTGGTCTGGAGGGTAATCACCCATCACACACTAAGCTCATGGAGGTTTGACAAAGCCAGAGCTCAGGCAGGTCAGGGCAGGCAGCTGAGAGGCATCAGGACAGTGAGAGCTAGGGCCCTGCCACTGATCCCAGCCATGGGCACAGGGCAAGAGCCAGGGGAGCCTTTTGCCATCTAAAATGAGGGGCTGCAGCAAAGACAGTAATCCAGAGAGCCAGTGCTTAAGCATCCATCCTGTTCCATGTTATCCAAAACCGCTTTGTGCCTTTACTTCAGAGGACAATATAATGAGGCACCCAAATCTAAGCTTGGTGGAAAGCAGTCTGGAACTGGGAAAGGAGGCACCATTTCACCCCGCTCCCCAGTGCCAGCCATCCGTGGAAACACTGACAGGCACTTCAGTTTGCTGTACTGTCAAATCCTTCTGGGCTGGGCAGGTTTCTTCTTTCTCAGCTTTTCTGTGAAAAACAAGCAGCAAAGCCCATGGTTCATTTTTTCCTAGCTGAATGCCTAGTCTGTAGTCCTGACCCAAAAATTCTCACTGTTATTTTAGCCCTGGGAGCATGGGTTTCCCCATGAATAGAATAGAAGGAAAGGACACCAAGCAGCAGGACACTGCTATGTCTGAAGAGCATGGATGATAAAGACTTTGCTGCCTGAGAAGGAAATTTATCAGAAAGATAAAGAGGGCCCATGATAGATTAAATGTTGCTGAGAGATGAAGTAGATATCCTTAAGGGTCTGGGCAATTTCTTCATCCCAGGAAATGGAGGACCTGTAATATTCCAGAGTCCATGCTTTCCTTGAGGGGAATAGAAATGCTAAAGAAAAAGCTCTCTCTGCAGAAGAGAAGATAATAAGGCAATTAAAGCTCTCAGTACTATTAAAAAGTTGACAAAGCACCAGAATTAGATGAAATACATCACTGAAATCAGTGTGGAAAGAGCAAATAAAATCGAAAAGCCTTTGGAGAAAAATTTTGATTGCTTACTAATGGCAATGCTGGTACCAGAGGATAAGGTAATTTCTGTACAAAAGGAAGGACAAGGTTAAAAATGGGCACATTTCACCTGAATTTCAGGAAATTAGTCAATAATGTATCTCAAGACGAATTGATTTGAAAGGTCAAGCAGGATGGTGACATTGCTGCAAGTGGGAAAATTAGCAAAACTGGTTGGGAATTACCCTTTGTCTGGCAGCCAAAGGTTCTAATAAGTTGGCGGGAAGCCTTAAGAGAAAGCAATCTATATTATCAAAATTCATAAATAGGCCATCCTCTCTGGCCACATTCTTTATGCTCCAAATATTCTGTAAAAGCCTGAAAGGTTATCTGCATTCATCAGGGTACCCTCACCAAGAAAGGACACAGAGCTGGAAGGAGTGGCTGAGAGGGGTCATGCTGAGAAGGTTCAGGGGGATCTTGTAAGTGCATATAAATAACTGGTTTTTATAGGGTGTAAAGAGGACAGAGCTAGGCCCTTTTCAGTGCTGTCCAGTGAAAAGACCAGAGGGCAAAAGTTGAAATATAGGAGATGAAGTCTGAGCATCAGGAAAAGACTTTTTGCTGTGACAGTGAGCAGTGGAACAAGTTGCCCAAAAAGTTTGTGGAGTCTCCCACCTCAGACTTGTTCAAAAGTCATCTGGACACAATCTTGGACAGTCTGTTCCAGGGGAGCCTACCTGAGCAGGGTAGTGGGACCAGATGATTTCCAGAGGTCCCTTGCACCTGTAAACTGTCTGTGATCTGTGTTTTCTCCTGTTTTTTTTCTGGCTGTTTTACATTATCTGAGAATCCAATGATACCAGAAAATAGGCTATCTCAGATCAGATGAGGTTTATCAGATACGGCTCTGTCTCCTGTCTCTGTCCCCTGGTGTTCCCCAGTGGTAGAAAAACTACAGCATGCTCAGTCCCACCCAATGATTCATTATCGTCCCATTTTGCTGCACTCTAGTTGTTTAAATACAAACAAATAAATAATAGGTTATCACCCACCTCAATACACTCTGGCAGTAAGTTGCTCCTTGGGCTTTGTGCTCACTGGGGGAAGAAAAACAGCAAAGGGTCTTCCAGAGAGACTTTTGTTTCTTTTACCTTCAAAAGCAGGAATAGCTAATGGAGTGCTTCCTGCTGTTGAAGTTGTTTGATTTTTTGATCTGATGCAGAATCATCAGGTCAGCTAAAAGAATTGATTTGTAATGCGTGAAAGAGTCCCAAACACATATTTGTCTAAATAACTGAATTTGTTCTTGTTCATAATCTTAGCTATAAAAGAAGCACAGATTTTATAAGAAAACATAGTCGTGGACTTTTTCATGATAATAAGAACTGAAAAGCAATTAACAATTCCATTAAGAAAAAGTTGGTTTCCAAAGGAAAAGTACTTATTTCAGTTTCCTAAACCGTGAAGAAAAGAAAAAAATCATGACTAGAAAACAAAATGCAGGGTATTTAGAGATCTTGGCAAATAGATATTACAGGATTGTTTCCATATTTAGACCCATCTTTTCATATTTTGAATAGTGCTGGAAAGAAGGCGTATGGTTATTACCAGCAAATGCTATTTTCTGGAGATAGAGCAATATGGAGATATAATTAAAAGTTGTGGAGCTAAGTTTCTAAAAGAAAATTCACATAATCATAAAAATCCCTGGTAGCAAGTACTAAATGAGTTTTGTGGAATAACAACTAAAAAGAGAAACATTTTAGGACTGAACATATAATATGTTAAAAATTAAATTCTATTCTACATGGGAACCTTTTTCCACTGATAAAGGAATGAATTTGATAGCTCAATGAGATTTTCCATCTCTAATGTTTATGATTCAGTGCATTAAATATGACCTAATTTCTATGATATATGATGCATACAGGAGGCATATGAGATCTTGTAAGAAAAAAAAAGACAAATCAATTGATTGGTGGGGGTAGACTACTTAAGAGCCAGTGAAATGTTATTGGAGAATCATCAAGGTGTCATAGAGAGAAATGGGACTTCCTGAATTTTGACAGCCACCTTTGCCATATTACCAGACATTGTCTTTCCCAGCTTTCATCGGTGCAATGATGAGTAAGTTCTCTGTGTGCATCTCCAAACTGAAGTCTTCCACTTTCATAAAGTCTGGATAAATTATGTGCATGGCTGCAGAGGTGCAGATGGCTCTGCAGGCTGGATGACGGGTGCCCATGACCCTTCCTTTTTTTTAATTTATTCCTCTAATCAGACAGCTACTCTGAACATGCTTATGAAAAGCACTGGAAGCAGCAACCAGAGACCCTGAAAAAGGTGCTCATCTCAAAATGGGCCATCATGGGAACCATGAAGAAAGGGAGCAGAGAGCCAAGGACACAATTGGACTGAGGAGTCCATGCACTCACTTTCCCAAATGAAACAGACTTGTTTTCTTTTGGAGCACGGAGTGGTCTGAGGGGATATGCTGAAGTCAGTGTTGCTGAAGACCTTGTGAGATAAACCCTTTGCCCCCACAGCCCACCAGAATGAGTTGGAGGAGATGCCATCCCACTGCTGGAGGCTGCTTAGGGTAATGGCACTCTCGCTGTCTGGCTGATGAAGCTCGCACAGGATGGTGTGAGAACAGTGAACTGGCCCCCTTGCTCTAGGACACAATCCATACTGAATTAGCCTTTAATAACAAGTCTTTTAATTATTCAGTGTTGACTTATGATATGGAGCAGAAGCTGTAAATCTTTCTAAAGCAAAAGCTTTGATTCCTGGTATTCTCTCATTATCTCCTATACTGTCCTTGTGCAGGAAAATATAAGAACTCTATTGACATAATTTCGTAATTTTTACAAGAGTAATCTAGGATCCATGCTGCTGCTCAGCAAGGGCCATAATAAATTTTAAAGCCTCTGGCAGTTCTTAGGTGGCCTTACCAAGCATAAAGTGATTTGCCTGAAGTTTGATAGATCTTAATAGATTTCACTGTAGCAGAGAATAATTTTTATCTGCAGTTCATGAAAAAGTCTGCACCAAATTGCTCTGAAAGTAGGTGTAGAGAACTACAGCATTGATTCCAACATAATACAGTCTTGAGCCTAAATCTATCACTACCTACACTACATTTGAAAATCCTTATTTTCCCAAAAGAGATGTGGTTTGTTCCTCATTGATAATGCACTCTGAGAGATATGTTCATGATAAAAACATCTGTTATACATCAAATATCTATATCTACTTAAATATCCACAGAAAAAGAAAGGTCTATTTCACCCTGGCTGTTTCCTCTTTGTAAAAGTACCACAGACTTTTACCCTTATTTCGTGCATTGCAATAAAAGATAAAACAGTTGAGAAAGTGAACCTTGTGGCTCTTGCAATAAAATTTAAAAATTTATTTTGAAAGGGTTTTCTCCAAGTCATAAACTACATGAATTTCAAAGAGCGGTGGTCTGCTGTGGGCAAATAATTTCTTGAATTAACATTTCGGCATTGGAACTGCTGCTGCTGGCTTGGGGTGCTGGCTTCTGTCCCACCAACATATGGGTGGATGCATCCTCTCCCTCTTACAGGCTCACAGCCCAGGCTGGTACACACATCCCACTTAACAATGAGATACATTTTACTCATTTACTCAGGCACTAGACGTGATATTAAAAATTTCCTCAAGTATTCTGTTTTGTTTGGGGTGTTGAGACGCCAACCTGTGCCTTCCTGTGACATGGGATGAAAGGAGGTCCTATAATTTCTGCTTCTGTTTATGTCAGTGGACCTGCCTCATTTCCTTCTGTTGTTTCTGCATTTGCTGAGACCTGGAAAATAGATACACAAACCAAAAAACTTGAGGAAAAAATGACCATTTTCTGAGACTGAGAACTTGAGCATTGGGTTTGCCATGGAAGCTGTGGCTTCTTCAATGCTCCCCTAAACACGTGTCAAACCTGACCATCTATCCTTGAGACAATGACTGTGAAAAAGACAAAGTAGCTGAGCTGCAAGATTCAGCAGTTGTATCCTTAGGTAGTGGGCCTAGTTTTACAATCCACTGGCATTTATCGGGATGATTTCTCTTCTCTGCTCATAATCACAGTCTATTATTTCTCACATTCTATAAATATCAAAAAGAAAGAAGTTTCTTGAAAAAGCATCAGTAAATAAATCCCTGTGCCAAAATTTTATAAATTGTGTGCTACTGTGCATATCCCAGCAGCAGCAGTTCAAGCATTAATGACTTAGCCTTTCTTAATCACTTTTTTAATTACAAAAACCAGACAGAACTTATTATCAACAAATTACTTGGTATAACGTTATTGTTCCTTCTCAAATCAAGAGCATGTTGGATGTGTTAAAAATGCATAAATAAAGCCAATGCCAAACATTTGCAGAGCTTGAATTCATTCAGCACTTGACTTTTACAGATGTTCTCACAGCAGTGATTTTTAAGTTATTTTTCCATCTTGTCCTGTATTATCTTTTGCGCTCCAAATGGAGCTTCATTCCAGTGAAGACAAGGAAATAAAGTGATAATCCATTGGCGCGGTCTTTGCTGTCTCTCATTAAAACTGACAAAAAATAATTACTTCATACTTGTTCTCATTAACGGCTAAAATTGTCTCCCAACTTCTTATATTAGCAATAAGTTACATTTAGTACTAAATCTATTAACTAGTGTCAGGTCCTCGGGTCAGAACTCTCATTTTCCAACTTCTCAACTCTTTTCCCCTATCTCAGGAGGACAGTCCCTGCTGCACAGCAAGGTGTGCTGGGAGCACTGGCAGTGATGTCACTGTGTGATCTGCTCATACGAGCCATATGGCATCAGGAATAATGGGAAATTGAATGATCGTGATCTCTGCCTCCAAAATTAATCCATATTTACTGTTCTGTTAGACTTTGCTTTGTTACTAACACAGGGGTGATATATGGTCAGCGATTAAAATACCAGGGAGCTGAGACCAGCTTTTTCTATACCCTTAAAAATACAGAGTTCTAGGGAAGGACATTGTAAGTATTATATGGCCCTGAAATGAATTCTTGGAGGAAATGAACACTTGGGTGGAATGAAAAGCCTAAAAATTTAACCTAGACTGTACATTTCATGCCTCTCCCACAGATTTTGTTGGATTTCAGTGGTGCAGCTAAAGTTAAAACAGACAGACCTCAGGCTCTGCTGGTGAAGGAAGGACAGAGAGCAATAGATCTCTCTGGAAAACTCTGTGATAAAACCAAAGGGATGCCATGGACTTCCAATAGCAGGAAGGATTTTCAAAAGGCACACTTCAGTGGATGAGACTGATAGTTTTATGAAACTGCAAGAAATATCTTTGAAGAGGAAAAAACTGTAATAGTTTTGTACTTAAGGCCACAACAAGAAATTCTTGGCAAATTTTCAATTTATGCTGCCATTCTTTTTTTAATGGAACTTGGCTGAGTTTCAGCCAGGATCAGAGAGGGCAAAGAGATCTTTGAGATATTAGGAGGAGTAAAATGCAAGTATAACAGCCACCTAAGCTCACTGGAATTCCTTGCCAGCAGACTCACATCTATTTATCAGGACTGAGAAAGGAGGAACCATGGTACTTGGTGCTGTTTGGTTTGTTGTTTATTTTTTTTCCTGACAGCTTAAAATTATTCAGAAAGCTGCCATTAAGAAGAAAAGAAAGGGTTCAGAAAGGAAAATTTCAGGTATTTTCTTGATTAAAGCTGCACCAAGATAGTTTCAGGTTTAAGTGCTCATGAAGAGTTATGGATACCATTATCCTTATTTTTCCTTCACCATGACAAAACAGACAGGAGTGAGAGCTGCACAATAGCAATCTCAGAGCTCCTATTGGTCCTGAATTTCCCTGTTTGAGTGTGAGGGCTCAGAGCACCACACTGCTTCATGCAGCTTTTGACCAGGATGAAATGCTTTCCCTTACTCCCTATCCCTCCCATGCCCCTCTCAAGCAAGCAGAAGGGATCTCTCTGAACAGGTAAAATGTCTCACTGGGGCTAGGGAGTGAATTTTTAAGATAACTCTCCTCTGAGTTTAGCACAAAAAATGCAGGCAGAGAGGAGAGGAGTTCCCATGTGCTGGGTATATCTATAAGCAGATTGTACAGAAGGAGTCTGTTTTAAGGGGAGTGTTTACTGAGCTGACAACATTCCAGTCTGTTCCCCACACTCTGTCTGCGGCCTTTGCCTCCCCATCTGCCCCAGGAGCAGGCATGGCCTCGGGCACAGCATGATCCCCTGTCCTTCTGCTGGCCCCGTGTGGCAGCTGGGGCACCCGGGGGCACTCATTGTCCAGACATGGCACCAAGCAGCTGCTCCCTGTTTTCCAGGAACCCTTCCAAACCTCTGAGCCTTTTCATGTCTGTATTATGCAAGGCACCCCATCTTTTAAACCACTGGGTATCCTCTCAGCCAGAGGTCATTTTGCATCTCTGCCTCTTTGCCTCGTGCTCTAAGGCTAGGAACGTGTTGTGCCTCCAACCAGCACCCTCTGGCTCCTTTGAGCTTTGGTTTTTCTGGCTTAATCCTGATGCAAACATACAGGGTCCTGTTCTCTGATCTTTTTCACTGCCCCAGCTGCACATGTTGCTTGGGTAGTTGATACAGCCAGCCCTTCTTGGAAATTCCTTGCTTTCTCCCAAGTGTCTTTGAAACAGCCAGAGGTAAATGAGCATTCACAGAACATCTCTGCACTCAAATTCTTGCTGATGATTGAAATGACTAGTGGGAGCTGCAGAGCCAGGTGTCATTACACAGGTAGCCAGGTAAAATTGTAAAGAAGGAGACTTTCCCCAGACACTCCATGATACATGCAAATACAAGAAATTAAAATGTAATTAATTTTTTTAAACTTAAAAAAACCCTTTTTTTCTTGCACAGTGTCAGTATTTGTTATCTCCCTTTTTCATTTTGAATCATAGGCTTTGTCAATTTGCAGATAAGATTTAATGTTAAAGTTTGAATGTTTTAATGTGAAAAAAAGAGAAAGCTTTTGATTGCAATCTCTAGGGTCAAATAAGAAGAAAGAAAAAAAGATCAAAATGCTGCCATTGTAAAAACTTGTCAAGATTTAACTGTGACATTCAGGCATATCATTAAAATTTGCTTTACAACTGCTGCTCCTGAAATAGTATGAAGGAAGCTGAAAAAAAATCTTTATATTTTCCTGAGAAAATTAGCTTCCATGCAAACAAACACTGAATTTTATTTTTCTCCTCATTATATGTGATGCAAACACACTAAAGCCTCGGGGGCTGTCCCCAGTTAATTGGACCAGTAGAGGCCAGATTAGAAGGGCTCAGTGCCCGCCTGGCACAGGCGGTGGCAAAGCTGATTGGAGGTGTCCTGTACAAGGCTCAGGACAGGTCATTGTGGTCCCATGGCAGTGAGATAATCTCGAGTTTACAGACAAAATTTGCATCTGAATGCAGCCAGCCACATCGAAAGGTTTATTCTCCTTCAGATTTTCCTCACAGACTTTCTGTTTGTTGGTGCAGCAGCAGTGAGCTGGATGGTGAGCAGACCCCTGTGTCTGTGGGAGCTCCCATTGGAGTTTGGGTCACACCAAAATGTGATATGAGGTGGTTGTTTATGCACATGGGCTTTCCTCCACCTCGGGAGGCCTGCTGGGCTGGGGCTTGGCACCTGCATTGCTTTCCCTAATGTCCTGCTGGAGAAATGAGGGGTGCCCCTGCTGCTGGGCAGATGGGACACCTCCTGCATCAGCATGGGCAGGTGTCCACATGGTCCTCATGAGATCCTGATGAAGTCTCAGCACCACCAGCAGCCTTGGGACAACGCCTCTGCCTGCACTTGTTTTGTCTTTTTTCAGCTTCCTCCCTCTGAGATCTCCGTGCTCGGTTTTATGTCTGATTTTCACTTCCTCATCACAATATGTGGTGGAAAAGAGGTGAATGAGAGAAGACATGAACAAACATGCAAGGGAAAAAAGTGTGTTCCTCTTCTAACATGGTACAAATTACTTTAAAGAAACAGGATTTCTTATTGATGCTCAAAGAACAAAGATAATTTCTTAATTCTTAGACTTTGTGTTGTGCTAGCCTTTTCTTTCATTTCCCAGCCATAGCAAATGGCAAATAATATCAGAATATTGTTTGATGTTTCTGAGGTAAATTTCACATAAATTAATTTCTTGTTATACCCATAACTTAAATATCCTTCTACATTAATGATAGAGTCAATCTCTATTTATTGCACTATACCCGGTACTGCAGCCTAAATAAATAAAATAATATACAATAGTCAATTCTGCTGGCCCAGCATCATGTATCAATTTGCACTAATAAGTTAATTTCCATAATTGTTATTCAGAACTAACATAATTTGAAAGAAGAGAGGTCGTAATGGTCATGATGCCCTGAGAGGATTTTGCCTTGCTGAAGTCAACATACTGAAGCCTCCAAAGGATTCTGGAGAAAATAATGCCCATAACCCAATCATTCAGTTAATGTTATTACTCACTTATTTGTTTGCCATCAGAGAGATACCCAGTGACCTCCAAAACGAGACTGTGCCTTTGACACACAGATACATCATGTTTGTTCTCTCTGTGCTCACCCTGAGACTTTAAAATCCTGTGGTAAGTCTTCCAGTGGACCTTTAAAGGCACTGCCTGCATTTGTCTTTGCTGTCTATTCAAATAAGCTGGAGCACAGCAACAAGGAGTGCTCTTTGTGCCTAGTAATGTAAATAAACCTCCTCAACTTGCTTTTGTCTCTCTTGCTGAGACCCCTTCAGTTTTGGTAACATTTGGTTAAGAGGAGAGGCTGAAGTGTGGTGCTGCTTGAACACAAGGCCCCATTGAGCTACCTCAAGCAACACTGACATTTTTACTAAAAAAAGATGTATCTCACAGGGAATTGCTGGTGAAACTGCTATACATCAGATTAAGATGTCATATGCTACATTTTATTTTGTCACTTAAAATTAAATGCATTTGTAATATGTAGAGTACTAAAATCAAATCAGGATTTAATCCATTTTAGGAACATGTTCTATTACAGGGAGAAATGTGCATAGCAAACTCAGAATGTTATAGAGCATTTGCAATAAATATCAATGACATTCGTTGGTCGTTTTATTTTTGCCTATATGTTATATATGAGACACTGACCTTTCTAAATATTCTTCACAGATAACCTGATCCTTAATACAATGGTGAAATATTATTGCAATTATTGTTTGCAGAACTATAGTAGATGTTGCAGAAGATGTTTTGTCTAAAAGAGAATAAATAGATTAGTAGATTGGACTACTGAATTAAAGCTTACAGTGAAGTTTTCAGTCATGATGGGACTAAAGGTGTTTTTGCTTGTTTTGCTTGCTTTTCAAAAAATAGAAAGAAATTACCTGAAAACTAAATTAAAATTAGTTTATGTAAAGGTCATTTCTAGTGGAAAGAAAGCTTAGCAATTTGCAAAATAGGCATTATTCACAGAACTTTCTATTCTCCCTCCCCTAAATAGAAAAGTTTGCTTAGCAATGGCAGAATTCACAGAACATTTCTATTACATTGAATTTGAAATGTCGGTGTGACTTAAAACTTAATTCTGTATTTTTCATCCATTTTCCTTTGATGCTTGATGCTCCAAAGTTACCAGAACAGGAAGGTTGAAAGTAAAACAAGTGCAAGCAACAATAATCTTGCTGGTGAGTTTGGAATTGCAAACGGAAAATACTGACCCTTGAAGTTAAGAGCATGGGGAGGAGAAATGTGATGATGTCTTTAAACTCAATGAAAGCCTCAGAGATGTCCTCTCACAAGGGACAGCCCTGTTCTTCTTGCTGCTTCTCACACACCTGGCTGGAAAAATCCATGTTCAGATTTACAGAAAGACCTTCCTTCATGATGTGGCAGCCGGGTCAGAAAAACATCCATGTCACCCTTGCATGGCCAGGAGGTGAACAGGGAGGTGAGCTGGTCAGTAACACAGACCTGCCCACACTCTCAGGGGTTTTGCTTTGAAGGTCTCTCCAGCTGCAAGGACAGCATCTGCTTAAGTCAAGCAGAAAAGTCACCTTAAGAGACCTGCGTGTACAACTGGGTAAAAGTCACCTTGAGCTCATTGTATTGTCCACTTTCCATGGTCAGTGGGTGGCTTAACCTAGCACAATTACAACCACCTATGGGTGACTATACATTAAATAAATATATATATTTATTCTTTTTATATATATATAATTATAATAAAATATATTACCTATGCTTTATGTTGCCACCATGTGTGTAAGTCTTGGTGGGTGCAAAGGACCCCCTGTACCAGTGGAAAAGAAAGGAAAATTGCAAATCCAGGGAAATTTGTGGAAGCCCACAGAAACAACACCTGGAATTTCATTTCTTGGTGTTACTGTTCACTTGTTCCTCCTTTTCTAGCTATTTCTGCTACACACTGTACTTTCCATTCAGCTGCTCTGGTGGCAGCTCTTTGGATGTTACAAAGTCATGCAAATTAGGCAAGAGCCATGGTGCCTTTTGATTTTGAGAGAGATGTCCGGACACAGAGTGGCCAGTGAACCATAATTTCCCTGGAGCTAGACTCCATCTCATATCTCCCGAAAGATGGTTTATGAAAGAGAAGAGGCCTCATTCAGTGCTAAAGCACATCTTCATCTTTATAAAGGTTCATACAAAAAAAATTCCCATTTTGTTTTCAGAGACAGTAATCCAGCCTTGTTTTTGACTCCCCTTGGGCTTCAGTAGAGAAACTAAGAGAAGAGTTGGCAGGAAAACTTGATTTATCCACAATTAATTCCTCTATTTTTTCAGGGAAGTATGTTTCATATAAAGAGCTGGGGAAAAAAGGACAAAGGGTTAACTTTTACACAGGCCTTGACCTCTCCATTTCTGTAGGTACAATTCACGGCTTTCCAACCGTGGCTTCATTTACTAAAAGCATGGGGCAGCTTGGGCTCAAGGACAGAGTCGTTTGTGTTTCTGGCTTTCCTGTAGTAGTGCATTGTCTTCCTCCCAACTCTCCTCAGCTTAGGTTTGGACAGGCCACAGAAAAAAAGAGAACTGCTGATGTTAAAAGCATCCAGCTTGCCATTCAGAGCCTTTTGTTGCTCACACTCACGCCTGGATCCTGCTTTGGTTCTGGGAGTCGTGCGTCTCTGAATTGATGGCAAAATGGACTAATTTGAGAAAAAAACATCTGAACATGGATTTTTTTTCCCGTTAGCAGTCTCATCTCATTAAATATTTCTTTGCTTTCATCTACAACAAGTATAACAAGATAATTCTGTTTACCATTCCTCACCAAGAAAAGTAATTAGAATGCAAGGTAATTTCCATAAAATGCATTATGACTTTAATATCTGTAAAAGCCACTTAAATATTAAATGCACAGAAAAAATATTAGCTAAATTATCATGGAATAATATGATCACGTTTCTTTAGGAGGAAAAGAGTGATAAATGTGTTTTAATAAACTGTGCAAAATTATATGTATCATATTCTTGCTTCCTGTCAATTTTATTTAGAGTTAAATGCCATTGTGATAATTAGTTGGGTTTTACTATGTTCATTAAAAGCTTTTCTAATGATCACATAAAGAAATAAGTGAAATTAATTCTTTTCTTTAAACTCAAAGAAATTCATCAAATGAATAAACAAAAAGCTTTTGCTGAGGCACAGACATGATATCATAGAATCATAGAATCGTGGAATGGCTTGGTTTGGAAAGGGAACTTCCAAGAAGATAAGTATGGGGTGCAAACATCACACTGAGTCAATGAAGGCTTAGATTTTGGATCAGTGTTGATGTTCTTAATTTATAGACAGGAGCCCTGTGTGTGAGGGGGAGAGTGCATCAAATCCAGTAGTGCTCACTCAAACCAAAGTTCAAAGCTTTTCCTAGGAATGCAGCGAAGGTTCCCCAGTAAAAGTGAGAATAGATCTGACTAACATTTGTGGATGTTTTTCAGGATGGGCATACTACATCTTTCAAAAATTTTGTAAGCCCCCTTTTCGGTTGCTGAAAAACCCCTAGAGAGGGTTTTACTGAGCTGAGTGAAGTCTCCTCTCGTGACTTGCTAGAACTAAAAACATATTCCCAAGGAACTTTCACGCCTTGCTAGCATCAGAAAATTTATAAATGCTGAAGACAACTCCTGGCTGTGAGAAATTATGCTAGAAAAAGGAATATGCAAAGAATGATGAATGCTTCAAGATTCAAAACCCACACAAATAAATTACTTCAAAATCAGAGCCATTAATTTTGATTTCCATATGCACGAAGATGGTGTTCTAATAAAATAATATTTCTGAAATAACTTGCTGCTTTAACTCAGTGAATTAGTCCAATGACTGTAGATGCTAATGCTAATGACATCTCCTTTGCTGGGGTGAGTGAACCTGATTCAGAGTCCAGGTCACTTAGAAGGAGCTCCCACATTTCAAACTGGGTCAGATCTTCGGTGAATATTAAGGAGGAAAAAGTGTAAAAGCAAAGTGTTAATTTCAAAAATACAGCCATGAGATTAACTTGGAAAAGAACCAAACAACTGAGTTCTTGAACCTTGATACTCACTCTCTTCCATTCAGAATGCTGCCAAAGCTGATGGAAAGCACCATTTCACTAACTTGCCTGTTAAACCATAGTGCTGTTTCGTTCTTCAGAAAACACCTCTCTTTATAGAACTCTGGAGAACAGGCTTTTTGACAATAACTCTGTGATCAAATTCTACTCAAGAAAATACCAAAGTTGAGATGCAGTTAGGATTGGAACTGAGACTAATAAGAATGGAGTCAATCATGCCACCTCAATAGAAAAGTAATAATAAAAATAATTGAGTTTAATACATAATTTAGATCATTGCATGTTAATGCAGTCTTCTCAGGCTTTGAAAAAAATATTTATTTCATGTAAAGTTAAGATTTCATTTGATTTTATAATGGAATTCTCACCAATTTACTTTAATAACAGCAGTTTGTTAAACCAAATTTTGAATTGGTGCACAAATTTGAAGTTCATATGTTAATTTTTGACACAATATACTTAGCATTTATAGCCTGCTCTTAAGGTGGTTGAATTTATTTTCAATGAACTTAATAACCATTGTTGTCATATTACGGAAATTAGATAAGTTTTCTCTGCTATCCTGATGAGGGGCAATTTGCCCTATGACTATTTTATTTTATTTTACTTTTTTTAAAAAAAAATCTTGCTTTTGTGAGTGGATTTATTTTTTAGCTCTTGGACACACTTCTTTGACAAAATTTATGTTTATATTTAAACAGATCTTCTGAGGAAAGAGGAGAAAGTTGGTTCAGTTGCCTTTTCCCTTAGTGCTTCCTCTGACCCCTGCTCTTGCAGACAAGTGATTCTGTGCAGCATTAAAGGCCTCAGATGAATTTAAAAGAAAACAAAATGGGCAGATTCCCCACAGTGCCTCCTCTCAAAGCCCAGAAATCTCCAGGTCATTCTAATTTGGTGCTGAGGGACTCCACTCGAAAAGGATCATTGGGGTTTTTTCTAATTGAAAATAATTATTGAGCTGTCTGGGTGGAACATCTTGTGCCACACTCTAGTTAGATAGACTTTTCAATAAACCCTTCAGAGCTCATGCTTAACTTTAGGCAGTGGAAGTGGTTCATGCTCATAAAGTTCATGGGTAAACAGGGGTTCAAGACCAGATATGGGCTTTGAGCCATGGCCTCGGAGCTCATGAGTGCCGTTTGTGATCCCTTGCTTGAACAATATGCCCCTTTCATCCTGCATTCCATCTCTTGGAAAAGGCCAGTTCCCTCTACAGCAACAGGGGCTTAGCCAAGGAATGCTTCAAGAGATCTTTGAGACCTTTAAATAGAGTAATTAAGATATAGGTGCAAAATGGGCATTACCAGCATTACGAGGCATGCATGGACCTTCCTTTCATATGGAGCTGTTATAAGCTCTGCCAGGGGATGGGAGACATGAAATAAGTGACCTAGGAAGGTACGGTGCCTGATGCTCTGTATTTTCTGACCATATTCTGCAAGAACCACTTGCTTTATTAATTCCTAGGACCAAATTTCCTTATGACAGAAGTAGAGAGTGTCCAAAAGCAGTCCCTTGCATAAGAAACTCAAGTGCCTTTACGCAGCTCTTGTAGTCCCTGTCCAGGAGCACTGCCTGCCTCTGGCCAGCCCATTTACGTGCCCATTTCTCACTCTTCATGCAATTTAGCTTTTCTTTGTATCTCCCTCCCCCATCACCAGTCCTCCTGATCTGTTTGGACACACCTTAGTGCTTCTTTCTGCTGCTGCTGTAGCAAAGCCATTCGTGTATAAACAGGAGCTCTACTCCACCCCTGGTGTCTTTTTTCTTTTTTTCCCCCTTATTTTCATCAATGCTGTAGCTTCCCAGGGAAGGTGGGGAGGGAGAAATGAACCACTAGGTCAGTAACTCTGTCCCTGAACATCTCAGTAATGTGCCTTAAACTGCACTTTCTTGTGGTTTGTCCCAAGTCATTTGCCAGCACTCAAATGATGAAGCTCCTGCAACTTCCCTTGGGAGATTATGCCACAGGAAAACAGAAAGGATTCTATTGATATTCAACAGACCTTTTCCTTTTGTTAATTTAATACCATTACTCCCTATTCCACCATGACCATTTCCCCCCACTCCATCGCACTTCCTTCTTCAAAACACTTCCAGACATTTGTGTTCCCTTTTAATCATCTCTTAGTAAAGATTTTGCTTGTTTTTAGGGCTCTTCCCCCCTTGCATTCTGTTTGAATCCAACCCCTCAGGGTCGTACTCATCTTTTCATCCATAATTGAAAAGACAACCACTCTATACAGTAATGGGAGAATTTTTCTTTTTCTCCTCAGCTCACGCAAGCTATATGGCTCCTCACTCCTCTCTTCAGGCTCTGAGACATATTGTACCACGGAATTTTAAGAAAATCTACCAGACAAGATCAATGAGCTTTAATATCTAGGGCATAAATTGGCCATCCCTTTGTACATATTTTTGCCTTTCCAGCTCTTCAGCATAATGGAGACCTAGCATCAAAAAGTGAAAATGAGCAGTTAGATTCTTCTTTTATATATAGCAAGGATTTCCCCACAAAAAA
>VXBQ01010235.1:562472-664852 GCA_013400175.1 Phainopepla nitens
AAAAAAAAGGAAGCCATTTTCAGAGCAACAGCTCAAAGCAGAATTTTAGCACAGGGACTTCTACAAAGACATATTTTCCTTTTTTCATGAAAAGCAGCCTTATTCCAAAGCAGCAGTTGCAGAAGGTACAACTTACACTGCACTTGGACACCCTGGAATGGAACACTGTGGACTGTAGTGCTGCAGAAGCACTCTGGGACACCCAGGAAACTGCTACCCACCTGGCACTGCCCCATCATTTTCCAAGGCATGGGTTCAGTATGGGCATTCCTGGGTGAATCACCAGTGGACCCACCATTTGGTAGGAGAGAAGGCTACTGTGGGAAAGACAATGAAATGTCTCTCCCAAAAAGATTTTCTGAAAGAAGTGGTGTTTTGTGTGGGGAAACTTCTCTTCTTCCAGATGCTCTCTGATGCTGGCCACATTCAGCTGTGGTTGGCTGCTTGCTAAGAGCATTACTCTGCTTTAAGAGAAGGAATGAGCACTGATTTAGTTGTTTATAGAATACTCACTGGTTTAGAAAGGAAAAGTTTTGTGGTTCAACCCCAGCTGGCAACTCAGCCTCATACAGCTTCTCCCTCAGTCCCCTGCAGTGGGAGAGGGCAGAGAAATGGAAGAGTAAAATGATAAAACTTGTGGGATGAGATAAGGACAGTTCAACAAGTAAAGAAAAAGCTGCACATGCAAGCAAAGCAAAACAAGGAATTCATCACTCCCCAAGGGCAGGCAGGAATTCAGCCATTCCCAGGAAAGCTGGGTTTTATCATAACAAACAGTGACTGGGGAAGACAAACGCCATAATTCCAAATGTTCCCCTGCTTCCTTCTCCTTCCCCAGCTTTATATAATGAGCAGACATCATGAGATGTGGAGTATCCCTGTGGTCAGCTGGGGACAGCTGTCCCAGCTGTGTCACCTCCCAGCTCCTTGTGCATCCCCAGCTACTGGGGTGGTTTGAGGGGCAGAAAAANAAGGATGCTCCACTTTCACTTTCCCAGCTTGTAACACTGTCATGGGAGCCACAACCTGTGATATTCTCTCTCCTTGTGATGCAAAGTGACAGACAAAACTGGCAATAATCATCCCATGTGTGTTCGCTGGGTGCTGCAGTGTGTCACTACATTTTCTCGAGCAAGTATCTGGCTGCTGGCTACGTCTAAGGTAACAAAAGAAAAAGCAGGAATTTTATTTGTGTCTGTGGGCAGAGAGAAGAAACTCATTAGAATGTGACAAGTTTCTGGGCTGAGTGATACAGCACATGTAATCTCATTATCTCTGCTGGGGAATGGCAGGAGCATGCATGTAAAACAAGATTTTATGTGTATAGTTCAGTCAGTGAGGATTAATGGATTGATAATGGGCTGTTTGTTGCTGCTCAGATTTTGGCTTGCATCCACAGTGGGGTATGTTGGAGCAGATCCACTGGAGCACACTGATTGATACTTATGCTAAATATGAGCTGGCAAGGGTTTAGACTTATTTTCCATTCAGTATGTAACTTATCACTCTGTCATCTCCCATTTTTGCCATGCACATATTACAAATATAGTCACAAGGCCTCAGGATTGTTTCAGTTCTCTGAAAAAATGAATGGAAAGGTATAATTGGTCGACCCTGGATGGATGCCAGGCACCCACCAAAGCCTCTCTATCACTCCCCTCTGTAGCTGGAGAGAGGAGGGAAAATATAACAAAGGGTTCATTAGTTGTGATAAGGAGAGGGACACATCACCTGCCAATTACTGTCATGGGCAGAAGAGACTTGAATTAGACATATTAATTGAATTTATTACTAACAAAATCAGAGCAGGATAATGGGAAGTAAAATTAAGACCTTAAAAACCCACCCCCACCTCCTTTCCCGTACTACTTCCTCCATCCCAAGAAATGGGAGTTATAGTCAATTTATCATGTGGTCAGTTCACCACAGATTTTTCCTGATCCTGGTCAGGGGGAGCAGTCAGAGATCACAGAATACTCTGAGTTGAAGGAGATCAGCTGCAATTAGAACTATGCAATAACTTTCTTCTTCTTCTTCTTCTTCAATACCTTATCACGGAGTTGTGCCAACTTTTCTAGTTGGCCCAGCCTTAGCTAGCGGTGGGTAAGTCCTGGAGCCAGTTGGCATTGGCTCTGCTGGACATGGAGGAAGTTTCCAGCATCTTCTCACAGAAGCCACCCCTGCAGATTCCCTGCTACCAAAACCTGGCCACATGAACCTAATACAAAAGGTCCACACATTTGGAAGAAAAAATGAGGTTGTGGGGAGGGGTAACAGTGTTCCAGCTAAGACAAAAGGAAGCTTATTTT
This sequence comes from Phainopepla nitens, assembly GCA_013400175.1. NCBI lineage: Eukaryota > Metazoa > Chordata > Aves > Passeriformes > Bombycillidae > Phainopepla > Phainopepla nitens. The sequence continues at coordinate 564,782 of VXBQ01010235.1, forward strand.
GTGTGTGAGAGAATTAAAAGCTCCATGTCTCACAGGAGAAGTTGAGAATTCCTGTAGAGCATCCCAGACTCAGGAGGCCCTGGTTTAAGGAGAAGAAGATTTAAGAGCAACAGAAGAAAAATAAGGCAGGAATATGAGCTATATTTTCTTTTATCCGCATTGCTGTATTTCTTGCAGTGCCAAAAGTGTGATTTGTTTCTGTAACTATGTGTCCCTTCAAGGACTTTATAAACACAAAATATCCATGTGAGAAATCAGAAGAAAAGACAGAATAAACTGCTGGGTCCTTGTGGGACCACACAGCCCTGAACCTGACCCTGACTCCTTTTCCAGGTGAGCAGCAGACTAAGAACCTCTGCTCAGGGCATATTGTCAAATGTGCAGACAGAGAGTGCTACAGGTTACTGCGACCAGGGACAGAGCAAGAGCTCACAGATCCAAGGTACACAGTTGCGTCCTCTGCAAATTTGCATCCACCTGAGCTACCTTCCATTTAGACACTACCACAGATATAAGATGCCACAGACATTATAATTTCTCTGCTGTTTCCCTGCTGTGGCCAAAGAATGAGTAGTTAGATCTCTGGCACAAACCTACAACTTTGAGCTGCAAACTAATACGTGAAAATCAAAGCTCTTAAGCGCCTTAGGTTGTTCTGCTAAATGTGACAGAGCAGCCACAGATGTGCATATCAGAGAAATACAACCAGAACCGTGAGAGGTTGGCTCATGACCGGCTAGGAACCACCTTAAAAGTGCAGAAACTTGGCTTTCATGGCCTCCATCTCAGCACGAGACACCTGTCAATGCAAAACCCACTGAAATCTTCTCAGAGAGGTATTGCATACCTCTGGGAGAAGAGCTGTGTCAGCTGGCAGGGAGAGCAGGAGCCAGCCTCCAAAAGCCCATTCCCATACAAACACGCCTTTCACTGCTTTGTGGGTGCTTCATCTGTGCCACATGTGGTGAGGTCTCTCCCCCAGCAGTAATGGACCCACTGTGAACCCAGAGGAGGAAAACATTTCCCCTTGAGAGCTGGAGAAAGATATCGGAAAGCAAAGGGCTCGCAGACCCTGGCAGCACCCTACAACTCTTTGCCTGGTGTGCAGCATCTCAGGCTGGACAAAGAGCTGGGAGGAAAATGAAAAGCATCCTCCAGATTAATCTTTGAGCCCTTTGTGCTGCTCCAGGTAAGTTTATTTCTCAGGTAAGGTGTTACAAATCGTGATATCAGCAGTCTGATTGTACTGGGTTAGTCATCAGAGACAAGCCCATCAAGGCACAGCAGAGAGGAGCTGAATCATCTCCAGACTCAGATACCCATAGATATGTCATGGGTTTTTTGTCCTTCTGCCAAAACATGCCATTATATAGGCTGGAAAATCTGCAGAACTAATGTTGCTGTCTTTCTGTTCTGCTGCTTTCTTTTCCTTCTGTACCTTTTATTTTGCTTTATAGTGTTACATGACATTGCATAATGCATTCACATTTTTTACAACAACAACAACAACAACAAAATCTGCCTTTGGATCAATAGCAACTGTAGTATCCAATTGATATTCTTGGCAGCAGAGCAAATAAACTAGTGCCTGCAGTCAGACTGTCTCAACAGTCTTGATAGCAATGTTTCCATGCATAGGTGGAAGCTTCTTACCTGCTCCTTACCACATGTGTGGGCACTGATTTCAGCAGACATTCCCTGAAGGCAGAGGTGTAGTCAAAAAAGCAGGATGTACTGGGGAATGAAGCCTTTCACTGAAAGGCACCATTGTAAAAGGAGTAAATTAATGTTGTGCAAGCAGTGTTGCTGGAAATCAGGTGAAGGAAGATGTGGAATGACAGAGCCATGTGCTGAGCCAGTGCTTCCAGCCATGCCTCTGAGGAAGTGCTGGTAGAACAGGAGTTGTGGCTGTGTTTCTCTGTACGATGAAGCATGCTTCTTCTGGCTGCTATGTTTGGTCTTTGTGACAAAATTAGTGGGGAAAGATCTGTGAAGAAGCTCAATACTTGGAAATCTGATAGGATGTGGCATGAACTACATGTCAAACTACTCAGCAAGATCAGAAGGTTTGCAGCTGCACTTATGCCTAGAAAAAATACCAAATGCAAAAAATCCTAGAGGCATCTAGAGTCATTATACCTCCTTTAAAATGCAGACAATGTGAGAACTGAAAATGGCTTTTATTTATGGTTTTCTGGTTTTGTGTGGGTTTTTGTTTTTCTCTTTTTTTTTTCCTGATTGTTTCAGTTGAGTTTCCTCAAAATGCAATACAAGATTAATAATGTAACTTGACCAGCTTTCTATTTTTTGATCTTCTTTTCAGCGACCTTAAGGCAAATTTTCTAGCATCTGCGGGGTCTTTGTGTGGAAAGACATGCAGAGAAGAATTCACACAACTCATACAAAAATAGGATCTCTTTAGACATCAAATTTGGTTGAAATTGGTTGCTGGCTCTAAAGTAAGTGGGCATGTGATGCAAACAGCCTGGTAGACATAAAATATCTGTATAAAACCTATTCCCTAAGGCATTCTCAATGATTATGATGAGAGAATGGATGAAGAAGAAGAAGAGTTTAGGAAATGGACACAATATTAATATCCAAATGGGCTGAGGAAAGAGATGATCATCCTAAAGGAAGCCTGAAAACCTGATATTAAGAGAGATTTGGTACATGCTAAATTTGGTGTTCTTCAACCTGCTCTGCTCAGGTCCCCACAAATATCTTCATGACCAAACCTGTCATTCTAAGCAAGGAATTCTTCACTCTCCAGAGAGGGAAGAACAGAGAAACTTTTTTTCTGCCTCATTACCTTCCTATGCATAAACCAGTCATTCCAGGGAGCCAAGAACTGAGTCTGTGACTCAAACCTAGACCCCAGACTGTAAGACCACCATGTTTGTCATGTAAGTGAAGCTGAGATTTTTGTTAAACTAAAAAGCAAACCAGTGGGAAAAAAACCAGACATATGCACTATGAAGGTATTGCTCAAAACAAATTGAACTTGCAGTTGTTAGCCATCAACTGCTGTTCTTTAGGTAGTTGCAAGAAATATTAGGCTTTCCAAAGCATCATGGGATTAAATTCCAGGCTTTGGAAGTAAGCCTAAAATAAGTTGAAAATATTTTCATAAAATGTTTCATTTTAGTTCTTACATCAACAAAACTATGTGTTTCACTTTCCATTCCTGCCTTTTAAACTTTATTCTTTGCAGCAAATGCAGTAAAAAAAGTTATATATCAATGTCTTCTTAACAAAGAGGCATACTTTGGTCTTGCTTTCTGAAAATCAAAACTTACAACTCCAGTGAATTAGCTCAGCTCTTCATGGGGTAACCTTTCCGTTTTTTTCAAACTTCAAGTGATAGCACAGCAGGTACTGGAAGAGCAGTTGTTGGGCCAAAGACGTGCAGGATAAAAACTGAGAAGTGAGTGTGCTGGGTGAAAACTATCTAGGGTTAGTTGCCTAAAGGATCCCTACAGTGGGATGACTGATCTTCTGTCTCTGCTGCGGATGTCCAAAGCCAACTCTGAGCAAAACTTTCAGCTTTTGGTTACCACACATGCCATACGATTTTCAGAAGACAGCTGCTCTTGCATCTCTGAAAAAGACATTTATAAACTAGATTTCCTCAGACTGAGGTATGGTAAAACCAGCAAGTCCTTTGGGAAATGGCAGCTGAAGCATCTAAATGTACAAAACTTTTTTGAATGCCATTGAATTGTAGACATTCTTGCCGAGTATGAGAGTCAAATATGCTCAGTGTGTCAAAAATGAGTAAGGAAAGTGCTGCAGTTGCTGTTTATGCCAAAGGCTCCTTCAGCTGACAGCTTTAGAGATCTTAAAAGCATAAACATTTTAGCAGACAACAAGTTGCATTTCCTAAAGGAACAGCTTTTTGTAATTATGGAAAAGGAAACCCATAAAATACTCATGTATAATTCTCCTCCCTCACATTCGTTTTAAAGCACTTTAGCAAAGTAACTCTACTCCATTGTGGTAATAGGAAAAGAACTTGTTTACAAATTGTACACTGAAATTTAAGTTACTGGGAGTAGCAACAGGTTTGTAGTGACAGGTCACTTTAGATTGGAGTTTAATTTATGAAGATTGCTTTACCTGAGGCTATGGTAATCTATGCCTTCAGAGTAATTCACCCTCTGCCTCATTTCGAATGCAGTCAAAGACTGTCGTATTTCACTATGACAATGTAATCACAGATCCACATTAAAAAGTCATTATTGTTTAGAATCCAGCTTGGTTTGAAAAACACTTACTATAAAATTCAACAGCCTTTGTAAATTACCCAAAGGTTTACTCAAGAATACAAGGTACAGTGATTTAAATCTGAAACTTACTACTTTATTGATTATATGGGATTTTTAGGTCACTGCATTTACGGGAAATGATTAGTGAGTAATCAGAGTAATAAACTCCTTGATGTTGGTTCATAAATAATTATGAATTGAATTTTCTTTATCAAGTATCAGATAAAAACTGAGTTAGCCATAAGATAGCTCTTCTTTTACTTTGTTCCTTGCAGCATTCTAAAACCCAACAGTGATAAAACCAACAATAAGAATAATTTTCTGATTTCTCTGTCTTTTTTAAACCAGAAACAATGTACTCTCACATATATATATCTATTACACTCTTCAGCTTGGAGTCTTGTGTGAACCTAAGACTTGACTCCACTTTTTAATTCTACACTGACTCTTCTGGCATTTTAAAAACCTGTCACAGATAGATCCAAACCACTTTGTGATTTATTAAACCACAGATTTATATTCTAACCAACACTCAGCCATTTATCTATACCTGTACATATGGTGATTATTGAACTCCTACTTATCTTTGTTCAATATCCTTCTTCATAGTTCTTTCTTCCCTGCAAATTGAGAGAGTTTTAGCCCTGATTATTTTGCAAGAGTTTAAAACTGTAATAAAAACAAATGATGCAATGAACCAATTAAAATTGTTATATATATTTTTTTAATTAGACATTTATGAGCTGTGAGTTGGATCAGATATTCCCAATGCACATGACATGCTGACATATAATAGCAGCTTTTGGGATGTCAGGTTGCCTTTTTATGAATGCAAATAGAGGTGAGTTTTCTTTTTTCAATTAACTTTAGGAATAATTTTGTTCTATTTACAATACAGTTGGATACTGCAGTGTAGCTTACTCAGAAGGTTTGAAAGCATTACATTTAGAAACAATGGTGTTCAGATTTCAGGAGAAAGCATTTCAGAAATGTTTGGGACTCTATGGAAAGTGAGTATTAAAAAGAGATAGTTTCATTGTCATGCTACTCTTTGAACTTGATGGCAAATGAAATCACATGGACAGTGTTATGCCTCCTGACTGAAGCCAATATTTCTGGACGGAAGAGCTCTTCTCTCCTCCACTCTTTTTAAATACTGTGACTAAACTGGGCTTTGAACAGGTTTTTTCCATCAGGCTTTTTTCTCAGAGCTGCTCTGCTGACATCCCAGTGACACTAAGGAATTTCACTTCTGCATTGTCCATTGGTTCAGCTTCAGGTCTTCTGTTTCTGTGCACCTCACAGGGGTGATCTCCAGTGACATTGGTGGTGTCAGGCATGTCAGCATGGAGATTTGGAGCACTACATTCTTCTCAGAGGTTGATTTCTGCACATCGTGTTCATGGTACAAATGCAATACTCACGTCTTGCAAACCACGCTGCTTAAGAGAGGTTGTGCGTGCTGGTGGACAGGATGCTAGGTCTGGTACAGCTCCAACCCTGTCTCAGTGCTTTGTAAAATCCACTTTCTCTGTTTGTGGTCTGTTTGGAATAAAGCACACCCTGTTTGAAGTTTTATATAGCCCAAAACTTACTAAATAACTGGGAAGTTAACACCTAAATAGGAATTAGACTGTCAAGTATCAATGGCAACCTGTGGCTCTGAAAGAAATGGTTGTCTCTTTTCATACAGCATAGTCAAAACATCACAAATAAAACAAAAACAATAGTCATTTGGGAACTGGAAAAAAACAATATGTGCTTAAAAGTTATCAGAAATTGTAAACACTAACAAAACCAACAATTGCTCTAAGATTCCTGTGAAGACAAAGTGATTAGAAATACTCATTGACGATACCTAAAAAAATGTGTGCAATTCTGAAACAAGAGGAATAGTTACTTGAATTAGTGCTAAGAAGATATTATTGAGCCCAAAAAACCAGCAACACTAATAAACAACTTTCACACCTTTCTCATGTGGACCACCAGACAGGTGCCATGGCAGAGAAGCTTAGCAGTGCCCTGTTGAGCTTTGACCTTTGTGTAGATCTCCTTTTAGAAACTGAGCTGTGTTGCTTTCCCCAGCCAGAGCAGGGCTGCTGTGCCCTGTGGAAACTCTGACCCCACAACCAGCTGCTCCAATCTCTCCTACAGACATCACCCTACAATGCAAGACAGCCTTTGAAGCAGAAAAGTGCAATCAAATGAACAAGCATCTGAAATTATCTTTTCTTGGTGTAACTTGGATGTCGACATTGTAATGAGCATATAAGGAGAGGCTTTATCATCCTTCCTGATATTCAGTTCATTTTCAGTGTACCAGCATCCTACTTGATTTGAGCAGAAATCCACTCTAATCACACTTCACATTAATTCTCCACATATAATTCTAAAAGGGTTAATGATGAGGAATTGTTATTTTAATCAATGGTAACAAATTGCTACGGAGTCCAACAAGAGGATAGATTCAAAGCACTTTTTGAAGACCACTTCCCAACAAATAAGACATTAAATCTATAAGTTACAGCTCTAAATTACTCTTGTATGAATTACATGAAAATGGGCTCTTTAGCAGAAAGGGAAGCATTAGTTCTTCCCTCTGAACACAAAATCATTCTTTTAAGTAAATGGTGTTCTTACTGGGTTGTAGGCAGTGGGGCTTCCAGTGGCTCTTGTAAGCCCGTCTCAGAAAAGCAGTTTTCCTTCAATTATGTTTTAAACAGTTCCTGTCAAATAATCCCCTTAAATTTTGATAAACCAAGTCCTGAGTGTAAACTTTCCAAAACCCAGCAGGATTGGACTTTGAAATCAGATTTTACAAGCAGGTAAGTGTTGCAGTCTCCTGAGAGGTAGGGCAGGAGAGTAAAAATTCTCCTCAGTGCAGTTTGCAGCAAGGTAAGATACCAGTGAGAGATGTGACAAGCCTGCCATATGAAGAGGTGGTGGCTATTATCTCATTAGCATAATTAGCCAATGGTGCTTTCTTCATGGGTACTAGTTTCTAATTGAGGTGCAGCTGCTCAGTGAAAGAATCAGCTTGATGAGACCATGCCAGCTGACTGGGAGGGACTAGGGCTTTAATTCCTACAGTAATGCCACCCTGGGTAAACCCCTAATTGGCAGAAGTAATTAACTGGAAGGGGACAAACTTCTGTGTAGGTCTAGCCATTTCTGTGATATCGAGACACTGCTGTGATAGCATCTTCTCCCAGGAACAAACCCAACCAGAGGGAGTAGGCAAGGGAAGTAGGGGGAGGGCAAATGTACTTTCAGACTATACAAGAGCTGACAATGAGTTGCACAGTGCTTTAAAGAATAAAAGCACTGGACTAAGAGTGACTACTAACACTACTCTTGTTCTTATTTAACAATAAGCTGTGGAGGTTATTCTACATTCTCTGTTTTTCCTCACACACTCCCACTTCCTGCTACCGGCTGCTCACAGACACAAATATGATTGACCATCGCTTTGGCTGTCACTTGCTTGGACAGAATCCCAATCAATTCAAACTGGCAATAATCTATTGTGATTTAAGGATATGGATGTTCTGGTTCAATGTTACTCAGGGAGAGACTGCAGCCTGGGTATTAGGACATCTTTGCATACCCAGCCAGGTATAGATGAAAAAGGGATGAAGTGGAGCTGGGTGAGGACTATGCTGATTTTTATGCTGATATAGCAACCACCTAGCTGGAAGAAGCTGCAGGACTGAGCCCTGAACTTCTCATGTTGGTCTCAAAGGGCCCCAATTCCAACACCAAAGGATCAGGTGCATTTATTTCACATTTTCCATGTAAATGGCTACTTATAGTGTTCATATTAGGGTAGGGCTGAGAGTTCCCAAGGCACAGCAGAGATTACTGTAGCAGGTTTACCATGTGCCAATTTTTCCCTTGTCATTGAATACTACTTTATTTTCTGGGGTATTTCTGCATATTTTGTTCTCCCTAGAGTTTTCTGCTCCTTGAATAATAAAATGCTCACATCAGTTTTCATGACTACTGAGGACGTTTCATGTACATAGGATGCAATACTTTCATTTACGATTGGACCAATTGATATTCATTTCTGGTTTCTCCTTTAAAAATAACAATAAAAATACATACAAAAGTAATTTGACGCATGATGTTGATAACATTTCATGAATGCCTGCCTGGGCATAAGGTTACATCCAATAGACGGGATTAGTTCCAGTGTTTGTTCTTCCAGATCTCAGGAATGATAACTTAAACAGTTAGGTCAACAGTCTGAGGATGTTCTTTGGCATGAGCTGACGTTCATTTGGACCTTATCTAAAAGAAGCCAGGTGTTAGCATAAATTGGCAAAATACTGCTTAATCCCACTGGTTTAGATAGCTTCTTTTCTTTTCCACAAAAGGAAAATATGAATGAATTCAAATTATGGAGATGCTGGACTCCTATTCAGAGGACAGATTTATCTAGAATGCTCCTTGTGCACCTCAATAAGAGCTTCTGTGTTTGCTCTGCGCTGGTCTCTCATGTCATCCCACACCCTCTCATTTGTATTTAACATTTATCAGAATGACAAAATTAAGAAAATATCCTAAGATTAATGATTAGAAAAATCTCCCATTTCTTTCACACACTAGGAAATGTATAAACAAGGAAAAAATCTATAGGCAGGGAAGAAAAAGGCTCCCAATGCCACGAAAACAGAGAAGAAATGTTAAATAATCAGAAGACAAATGCAATGGAGAGATATCCCTTCTCTCAGTGAAAGGAGCAGCAGGTTATAGCTAAAAGCATTGGTCAGATGGACATTGCTGGTTTGTGAAAGAGTCTCAAGAAGATACCAGTGAAATGAGGGTCTTCAGAAAGTAAAATGTACAGCATTTTTACTACCTTCAACTGTCTTCTGATAATGGCTATCTGAAAAATAATTTTTTCCCTATTTGATGATTTCCATGCCAGATCTATTGGTTTTAATTAATGATATAGAAATGCAAAAAATTAAAAAATAACCCCAACCAACTGGCAACATTTTTCCTTGAAAAATAGCCAGGGAAAGTCCCTCAGAGCTATTAATTAAGTTTCTAAATATTTGAACACCCACACATACCTAAGGGGAGTGGAGAAAGCAGTTTCCTGCCAGCTTTAGCTTCAATTCATTTTGAACCTACAATTTGCCAGCACAAATATTTCCTGGGGTCATTCTGTCAGCAAAAAGTAAAAATGGCAGCAGTTGGTTGTCAGTCAAATCACATCCATGTTTCCTTACTTGCTTTCACAAACATTTGGTGTTTCCAGCAATTCAGTGGCACATGGTATGGATAGCTATGTGCTGAAAATCTGCACAACAGCTAGAGAGATCATGGGTCAAATCTTCAATAACCACCTCCTCTGAATGCCAGTGTAAAACAAAAATGAAACTATATTGACCACAGGCATGAACCAGTGCTGCTCTTCCTTTTGGTTTTCTCTAGGTGAGACTAGTGCTGCAAATTCCACAGCGTGTTGATGATTCACCCAGGCTGAGGCTCTCAGCTTTGTCCATCCTGAGAAGACTGGGATGAGAACGCCCTATCCTGGCTGGATGATGGAGGATAGGTCATGCAGAGTGTTTTGGACAGGAGTCAGCGATAGCACCAAAGCTGGTGTTGCTCTGTCCAGCCCCAGGAGGAAGAGGGTTAGCGGCACTTATGAGCCTGAATCCTCACATCTCCTGCCTCAGAATGTGTGGTTGAGAGGCACAACTGTACAGGGAGTAATCACAGAAGCCCCCTCAATGCCTGTTAGTTAATACAGGTTGCTATGTTGTCATATTAACGCAAAGATTTCTGATAGGGGCAAACACTATCCCTACATTTGCTTTTCATTCTGACTACTGGTTAAGTAGTAATGATCTGGGCATGGGGCATTTTCTGAGGATTGATGGTAGTCTGACAAGCATTTATGGCCAGAGGTATAGCCAAGGGTGCCATTAGTCCCAGCTGGTCATTAATCCCTGAGAATGCCCTGTGCTGGGGTGGCTACTGCTATTATTAGATGAAAATGAGAGCAAACACAGGAGTATGGATTTTTTTTAATGGTTGGTGCTGTTAAGATTAGAATGTGTAAGGTGTTTTTAAGAATTAATGACTTACTCATTAGGTAGTCCAATTGCCTGAATTATTTGCACACTGCATGAAGCAGGTTACTATAATTAAAATGTTTTAAACTTTTTTTACTCTTAATTAAAAAAAAAAAGCCTGTGTCAGACTAACAGTTTTTTGAAACCACCAGAATTCCCAGCTAAGCCTGCATGTTTCAAATTAGCTTCAGAAGCAGCATTTGGGAGATGTGAATTTCCTCACTGGACCTGCCAACCCTCTGATAAAAGCTTGAGAGCTCCCCAGAATTAGAACCTTTAGTAAAGGGTATTGATTCAGAGGGTTCTGGTTTTCCATATGCCTACTGGAGATAACTCACTGTTAGTTAGACAGCTCCAGAGTGACAGAAATTTTAAAAATAATAATAATAAAAAAAGGTATCAGAATGCCTAGGAAGCAGCCCAGAGCAACCAACAGGGGACATGATGCATGGGGAGCTGCTGCCTCACTCTGGATGCAGGACACTACACACAACAGTCCATGAAGATCCCTTGGCACTCTGCTAGGAAAGTTCTCCTAGCTCATCCTTTCTTGTGATAGGTGGCTGGGGCTTATCCTCTTGAGCCAGATGTTGTGGTGATGCTGAAAATCTCTGTTTTACTCCACAGAGAGTCAGTGGTTAAAACAGTTTTAAAAAGAGAGAACTGTGACAAATGCCATGATTAAATTCCCCCTCGCTGAATAATGGATGGATAATACATGGAGATTTCTTGTAAACAAGCTGTGATGGTTTCAAGCAGGGGTAGGACAGATGGGCAAAGAGCAGAGCTGGTTTTAAGATAGGTCTCCATAGGTTCCTCAGAGGAAGTATATGGCATAATCATCTGCAAAAGCAAGGAACTGGATACCAGAGCAAGGAACCCTAGAGAAAAGTTGCATTGTTTGGATGAAGGGTTCACCTGTTGCTCTGTCCTTTCTCCACCAGGTCCAAAATCTGACCTGTAAGAACATGGGCTTCTGTCTCCTGTCACCTTTCAGCCTCAAGCTACTGTCAGCTCCTAGGACTTCCTGAGGTTGAAATTATCTGTCTCTCTATTTAGTAATTCCCCACAGAACTCTCCTCCCAATATTCTGTTGTATCCACAGTGACTCCTAGAAAGAACTCACACATATCTATCACTCAGCTCATGAAGAACCGTATGCTTTTGTTTGCTTTAACCCTGGTTCTCAGTAGCTTCCTTTGGTTGCCACTAGTTGGTTGCCCAGTACAGAAAGGGGTTTCAAACAGTCAGTCTCTGACCAGGTTTTCCAGCCTACTCAGGCTTTTCCAGGCCTTTATATTCCTCTATCTTTTCCAGACTGAAAAGTTCTAGCACAACAAAGCAAGTTTTGTAAAAGTATCCGTGAGTCAACTGATAATTTTATCAGGGTGAGCCTGTGCAAAAGAAACACAAAAACTTCAGAGTTGGATCCTGCCAGTCTTATGTATGAAATTTGAAAGCAAAATCAATGGAACTGCCTCTAAATGAAGAGTGGCAGACACTTCTGCTTACAAAGCAAGATATGTGTTAGCACTCATTTGTTCTGGTAATGTGGCAAGAACTGCTCCTAAGATGTATCTGAATTGTAAAGCCTAGGGCCCAATATAAAACCTGCCATCTCCCACAGACATGTTTCAGGTGGAGAGCATCACAAATTTTGATCTTTTCAGTTTTAATAGTCACTTCTACAAATACTGGTCCTGCAAAATGAGATTCCAAGGGAATGTCTCCAACATTATTCTGTCCTTTTTTAAAATTTCATATTGCTACCTTAACCTTTTGAAATTTGCCAATGCATCTGAAATGAATTTGTTTGATATCTGAAGTGCCTTTCCTCTCCATTTTATTTCTACTGTTGTGAAATGGAGCACTGTAGTATTTTAGGCAGAAATAATCTCTTTGAAAGGTTATTTGGCTTCTTTTAGTGCAAATCTTGGTAGCGAGTCAGAACTGAAGCAGTGCATTATTATTCAGCCTAACTTATTTTGCATGCATATTAGTGCAGTATAATAATAACAATAAATCAAGAATCTGTCCACACACTTTTTTGAATTAATCTTGTCTACACACTATTTTACCTTGCAAACAGATCGATTTGCATGTGTATAGGATGATTTGATATAGGAATCTTTTTTCTCCCTAATGTTTGTTTTATTCTTTAGAGAATAGAGCTCTCAAGAAGCAGGTGCAAACAAATATAATTTTCTCAATCTCCCACCTGAAGAAGGAGGAGTTAATAAAGGAAAGAAGGTTGTCTACCACTCAGTACAATAATACAGAAAATAATGAAGATATGCATGTTGAAGACTCTTCCATTGGCATGGAGAGCCCTGTTTCCTGCTGTCACTGAAAACAGGCCAGGAACTTCTTCTGTTTGACCTTCCATTGGCTTTGATTTTTGACATGTAGCATACAAATGGTGAGCAGTACAAGCAGCTTCAGGATAGGAAAACAAAAAATCTGCCTTCCAGAGTATCAGCACACTTTATTGGAAGGAGAGTTGTCAATGTGCAGATATTGGTGATCCAGAACCGCCTCTGTGTGTGTGCAAATGTGTGTGAGAGAGGATTCTGCTGCAAATTTCTCTGTGCCTTTTGCTTGGGTTGCCTTTTCCATCTGATCCACAGCCTTGTTCCCGAATTTGCTACATTTGGGTTTGCATAAGTGAGTCTCACTCTCAGGTCTGATTTGTTAAGCAAGTCCTACGTGATGTCATCTCCAGGAATCCCATGAGAGGAGAGGACTCATGAATATTTTTCATGTATCCATTGATTGATGGGATTGCTGGATCATTATTATGCTGATCTAATAAAAGGTGTGACCATATTCCTTACAGTTCCTGATCTTTAGCCAACAAAATGAAAATTAGCACCTTATCCTGGAAGGCTCTGTGACCAATAGCAGTATAGAGAGAAGATGCTACAGCTGGCTACATCTTTTTTTTTTCAGGTTTTTAAACGGGTTTGCACACAACACAGCAACCTTAAGTCAAATATTTGGTGCTAAAACCTCTCATCAATTAAGTAGATCCTCACTCAGTGCAATTGGACTGTATTAATTCATAACCAGCTGGTCGCCTGGCCCATCGCATTTCCTCTCTGAAACCTGTTCCACTGTCCTCTTTCAATTTATTTCTCCTCCATTACATCAATGTTTCTCAACCCTGAATATTCAGGGTATAAGTTAAGGAGTTCTTACTCTGAATATGATTATTGACCTGTCAGCCTGTACTTGCACCCAGAAGGTCAACCCCATCCTGAGCTGCACTGGGAGGACCACGGCCAGCACACTGAGGGAGGTGATTCTCCCCCTCTACTCTGCTCTTGTGATGCCCAGCTTGAAGTGACATATCCAGCTCTGGGGTCCCCAAGAGAAGAAAGGTGTGGACCTCTTGGAACAAGTCCAGAAGAGGGCCACTGAGTTAATCACAGGGCTGGAGCACCTCTCCTGTGAAGACAAGCTGAAAGAGTTCAGCCTGGAGAAGAGAAGGATCCATGGAGGTCTTATAGCACCTTCTAGTACCTAAAGAAGGCTTACAAGAAAGCTGGAGGGTATGTACACAAGGTATGGAAGGTATGTTTCACAAGAGCATGTAATGATAGCACAAGGAGAAGTGTCCTCAAGCTGAGGAAGGGTAGATATAGATTAGATATCAGGAAGAAATTCTTTACTGTGAGAGTGGTAAGACACTGGAACAGGTATCCCAGGGAAGTTTTGGATGTCTCATCCCTGGAAGTGTTCAAGGCCAGGTTGGATGGGGCTTTGGGCAACCTGGTCTCATGGGAAGTGTCCCTGCCCATAACAGAGGAGCTGGAGTGAGATGATCATTATCGTTCCTTCCAACACAAACCATTCTATGATCTAGTTTGATTCTATGATTATCAAACTAAAATCAGGGCTGGTGATGTGCAATTCAAAGGCCTAAAATGAAAGAATTCAGTCCCCAAAAGCTCACAGCCAAACAGAAGATGGAGAGTAAAAGGGAGAACCAACAGGTGGAGTGAAATGTAAAATGGCAGAGCAGGGCTCTTCCCAGGATTTGGGAGCACCTCCATGTCCTCACCCCGGTTCAGAGGACACAGTGGTTTGGTAAACCTGAGCTGCACAGTTAGTCTCTATTTCGCTACTGCTCTGTAAAGTTCTGACTTGTAATTCAGAGAGAGCAGGCGTGGAAAATCTGTTTTTAAAATAAGAAAAGAGCAAAATTAACAATTAACAAAATAAAAATTTCCGTTATGAAGATGCTTTCTTTAGCTGGTTATGAGCATTTGACATAGGGAAGAGTGTCATCATAATCCCAGTTTTTCCATTGCTGTCCAAACAACATGCTTTTCATCTCAAATATAAACCAAATGTCATTCCTTCATGGACCACAGGGAAAATAAGGTAAAATGAAGTGCAGCAATTGAGATGGCAAAGAAAATTAGGCATTGTGGATAAGGGTTTGATCCAAAAGTAATACTTTGGAGATAATGACAGGGAAAATAGTATAAATTCTACAGGGATACTCCTGACTTCTGGCCTAATTCACAAAGATTACTTGCCATAAGGTACCACTTGAGTAATGTAAAAGAAAAGCACATAGGTGTGATGGGAAATGTAAGCAGCTGACTTCTTTATGTGGCAGTAAACTGGGGTAATCTATTCCTGTCCACTAATGTTTATAAACATATTGTAAACAAACATAAATGAACAGCTCCTCTCTCTGAGGGGACCAGATGCATCCTTAACACTGATAAAGTGCTTTGTTCTGCCTGAGTGTCTGGCAGAGGTTTATGCTCCAAAGCAGAGGGAGGGAGACAGAGTAATGACAGTCTCATATTCTCCTGGCTCTTTAACTGCTTTGGGGGATTCAGCAGGCAGTATAGCATGGATAATACTACTGAGGTTTCCTTCCCTCAGCATACCCCAACACGGGATATATTTTGCATGTCAGGTCTTTAAAGTCACTTCCCAGGTCTCCTTTCTTGCCAAAGCAGGAGCAGCAGTTGTGCTTGGGTGCCCCCCTCACCCACTTCCATCCCCTTTAATGCCACCAAAAACATCTTAATGCTGAGTCAATGTCATGACAGCAATCACAAATACAGCACATTCTTCTTTTGTGTGTCAATAAGCTGCCTCTCACTCTTCAGAAGCCTGAGGTCTAAAACTGGCAAAACTTTCATTTTTGCAGCTTCCTACAGAAATTTGGGTCAAGAATGGTTTAATAACTCACCTCATTCATGTCCTGTGAATCCACAGCCAGCATCTACTGTTCTGTGGGGTGTAATTCTTAGAGCAGTATTTTATGGGCAGTTCTGCACTCCTTCTCTCCCTCCCCATTAATTACAGCCACAAATGCAATTCAGATGGACTCAGATGAACCCTTTGTTGGGTAGCAGGATGAGGATTTGCAGCCAACAGTGTACAAGAAGAATGGAGATCAAAAAATCTGAGTATAGCTATTTGTTGGTGTGAAATCCTCAAAGCCAGCTCTGAAAGCTTTCAAGCCAAAGCTCGCTTTCCTCAGAATACTGGTGTGCTGTTTCTGGTAGCTTAGTTAAGGCACCTGCCTCTGTCTTCCTGACAAAATTCACTGCAAGAATGGAAATTGGTATGAGAGGGTGAAAGAAGGGCTATTTTTTTTTTCTAGAAACAGAGAAATAGTGGGCATGTTTTATAAAGTGCAATGCTTATTGTTTTGTATTATTTATCTTTTTGCCAGGTTTGCTTTTTGACTACTACTACTAAGCTAGGCAGTTTTGTCCAGTATATTATTTAAACAATGCCTGCAATAGCCTGATTTACTGATATTTTTCACATTGCCCTCAGCAACAACAGACAGTTGCCACGGCTGACAAAGTAACTTTTGAGCCTCTTTAACTTACCCTTATACTTTTATTCTTTTAAATAAATACTTGAAGAATTTCGTGGGCCTTTAGAAGCTGTGCACGATTTGTAATTGGCAGCACATAAATGCTGAATGTGTAAATGTGTTTGTGTTTTCTGTTAAATCAACTACCTCTATTTGATCTGCTACTGTGTACCTAGTGTATCTTTAATTTAGGGTAAAGGTGTCATGACATGGTCTATCAATTATTAACTGTGTAAATAAGATGTAGCTCTGCAAAAAAACCCCAAATTAGATAAAATAGGAAAGTCAGTCCTGCAGAGTACTCGGAGTTATATCTCCAAAAGTTACTCAAGCTGCAAGGAAAGAAAACTGAGTAATTGGCTCTGGGTGGGTCCATCACGCTCCCCTGGCCCCTGCTTCTCTATTAGCCTGAATGAACAATGTAGTTGACCCCAAGACATCACTTCAGGTCCACTTTAAATAGAGCCTTGGATTGCTGCTTTGTGGGCAAATAGCAAATACTGGGTATTTCTGTTGGGGCTATAGAGACCCACGTCTTAGCTGAGGCACTTGGAAGCAGAGATTTCTGAGGGAAATTTTTTTTTTTTTTTAAGTGAAATATCAAGGGGAAGGTTCACAACAACAAAAAAAAATCTGTTTAAAGATGCAAATGATGTAAAAAGGTCAGGAAGATTGATTGGAAATTTAAGAAAGGTTTCTTTCCCCTCAGTGACATGGAAGATGGATTGCAGGACAAACAACATTAGCTGGTTATATTCTCTTTTTCCCTTTCAGGCTAACACATCAATGCTAATGAACCTGGATGCTTTATTTATTTGCATATAAGTTCTACTGCACGCATTACACCAAAACATTTTTTTCCATCACTGTGGATATTTTAGGTTCTATTAACATTAATGACTTACCTCTCCACTGGAAGAAAAACTCTGTGAAAAGAAAATCAACCCTTGGCTCCATATCATAAAGAAGTAGATCCTCAGGGCAGCTGAAATCTTAGAAAAGCATTAGCATGCCGAATCTACAGTCTCCTCCATTTGCAATTTCATTGCCATGACTTTTTCTCATTACCAGTCATGCAAGTTTGGAAATAAAAAGGGAAAACTGCAAGGCACAGATTTGTGAAGCATCTTTTCACTTTATGGCTGGTAAAACTCCAACTGCATCTCTGTGGGGACACTGGCAGCTCGTGCGGAAGCTGACCCAGAGCATCTGTTCCCTGGAGATGACCCTGACGGGTCCCAGATTCTCCAGCATACCTGGGTGACATAGTCAAAATTCACCGCACACTCTAGAATCTGTATTTGACAGTCTCAATATTTTCAGATAAAGATGGTACTCCTCCCCAAAAATTACAGGCAGCATGAGGGGGTGTAGGGTGAGGACAGCACTTTGCAAGCTGAAGGGAGCTCTGAGACTTCCCCCAGTCATTCAGAGTGCTTCTGTACCCAGACAGAAGCACCTCTGCAAATCAAGAGCCCTTGAGTAACTATTACTTTTGTTCATAATGCAGGTATGACTGAAATGAAATTCAGATGTTGCTGCGAGTTAGGCTCATTGATTACTTTGGTTGCAGGGACAATGTAAATAGAAATTGCCTGGAAGCAGAACCTGGATCTGTGCATGTTTACAGCAGCAAGCAGAGTCCAGCCTCTCCCGGAAGGAAATCTTTCCAGAGGGTGGGAGAAGTTGCAAAGAGCATCTTGTTGGGGGTCAGTTCCCTGGATACCATGCTCATGCTCCTGGCCACAAGTAATTTGGATTTCAGGCAGAGGCTCTTGTCTATGCCTCACGTCTGGGCTGTAGTTGTCAAAGAGGGCATTTTTCCTCCTCTGGCACGGCCCAGAGTGGACATGTAATTTCACGTGTCTCCTCAGCCTTGACATGTAGGCGAGGTTGGCACTTGTAATCTAGGGAGGAGGCATTTCACAGTGAAAGCAGATGAAATGGAGCTTTAAATTTCATGCAGACTTTAATGCATCAGAGGTGAGAGCTGCTTGCTGACTCCCTGTCTCTCCCTGGGTGCATTGCCTGTTGCATGGCGCTGAAGGAATGCGATGTGTTATACTGCTGGAAGGGTCATTTTTCCACTGTGCCTGTAATCAGCAGAGTGTGAGGAATAGGAGGGGAGAGATAACCAGAAACCACACAAAAAACAGCTCAGCTTTCTATGATGGACACATCTGGAAGCAATTGCTTCTTTCATTAGTATATTGATTTTCTCCTCTTCTGGCTATACTCCCACTTAACTATTTGTTCAGCTTGATTTGGGTTATCTATTGCCACGGAGAGGTTTGGTTTAAAGCTGCTTTTTGGCAGTGCAGAAAATGAGAAGAAATGGAAGGAGTTCTGCCTTCCTTCACCAGGTTACTACATGCTTATAATTAGCACCTAAAGAATGGAAGTGTCACTTATTCTTATAAGGAAAACTCCTCCAATCCATTTTCCCAGCTGGACTGACTCATCATTTTCCTGGAGAGATGTCTGTGGGACAAAGGCAAATGTGATAGGGAGCATGTGTTTCTCACACTACTCAGGTAAAGTTGCTACCTTCTGCCAAGATGAGCAAAGGGACTGGCTTGCTCTGTACTGGGACTGTAGACTTCCATGGAGCCATGGCTTTCACATCAGCTTTAGACCTGAGGAACATCTCAGCCTGTCTTGTTTGGGAGCCTTGTTTGCTGTCTCTCAGTTTGAATCTTGCTGGGAAAATGCTCCTGCTGAGTTTCCACAATGCAGCCTGTGCTCCTGCCTTGCTTCTCCTTCAAAACATTGTTGGCACCTGCTGCCATTTCTTTTTGATCCAGTCTTGTTTAGTCCCTGTGGTGATTTCTATATGTGAGGGATCATTACTATAAAAGATTTCACCATGCAACTCTCCCCTCAGTGTACAATACTGTGTGTATGACAGGTTGTAAGGCTTTTCACTCATGCTAAGCTATGGATCTCCCACTACTGTTACTTAATGCATATGTAATGAATTAAAAAATCCACAATGAGTAATGGTTATAGCTGATTTGACCTTACTTTGTACAATGTGAGGCCATTTCTGGCAATCGTGATCTCATTGTAGCTTTAATGACCTCATCTAATTATTGCTAACTCAAAGACCTTTAGTGCTTTAATGTGAGTCAGAGAATGCACACCAGCAAACTAATGAACTCATCACACTGTGCTAGTCTTTGACCAGAAACGGGGATTCATTTGGAAAATTAGAAAAAAATACATTAGGGAGAGGAAGCTTGAGATTATTTCACATTTATTTCCCTGACTTGAAAGAGGAAATTATAATGATGTTGCTGTAGGGAAAAAAAAAAAAAGAAAGAAAAGATAGATGAAGGTAATATTATTGATTGCTGTAAACTATTCAATTGAGTGAAAAGGATAGAGGAGCAATGTGTTGCGACTCTGGAAAGAAGCACGGAAAGGCACATTGTGTTTACAGCTCTCCTAGATTAGTCTGTGGGGACACAGGAAAGTAGATGATAGGAGAATCACTCAACTTTGGACCAGAGGAGTTACTGGACCACTCACCCAATTATTATGGCAAAGCAGAAAGACCATCAATGTCTTAGCTTGGAAGGTGTAAAATTAGGCTATTTACCAAAAGATTTAATTTTTGTATTCTCTCTCATTAGAACAGGATCTGTAAATGAACAAGATTTTCTCCAATCCATTAAAGAATGAGGTAGTACAGGTTATTATAAGCTACTAAGCTCTCCAAATCACTGTTTGGTCTCAAAATACAACAGTAGACCATCAATATCATAATACAGTGAACTTTAACAGCAGGGCACTCACTGTATATTAATCAGCTTTCAAAGAGGGCCTTTAAATGTCATGAGAATGAGGGGCCTTATGAAATTTCAATTCATTTCTGCTTCTGGCCAGACCAGGAATATTGAGAGAACAGGCTTTTGTACAACACAATGGCACTTGAGTGACTGGGAAACTAAGTTTCCCTCACACAGAACACAGGACAATTTCATTACCTTTCTTTTTCATTATTTTTTCTGACATTAAGGTAAAAGTGACTTTGAAATCTAATTTGAAAAACACCAGGCCAGCATCTTTTATCATGAGAAATTCAACTGAATCTGCATCTAAATGTTTTGAAGAGGTGTTTAGAAAATACAAGCAAATATAAGCAGCCATGATTCCTGCTAACAGACATGGGGACTGCTCAGCCCCCATGTGCTGGTAGGGGTCTCCCAGCTCAGTGGCTGCTTTCACAGTATTCTCACAAGATGTTGGAAATTGTGTTTCCCCAGTGCCAGAACCCATTTCACTTCTTTGCTACAATCCTCAGCTGTGGTTTATGATGAGCAGGAAATCCTGGAGATAGCAAGAAAGGTGACTAAACATGTGCCACTCATATTTCCTAAATCTGTGACTGGATCCCAGTATGTCCAAGGACTGGTGAGGCTCCAGGTGCCAGGATGCTGTCATAGCTCACTGAGCAGAAATGCAGGTGCAGTCCATTCTGCGGAACATTTTGATGCATTGAGTTGTCACCACAATTTGGAACAAAAGCTACCTCCAGCAGATCAAAATACTTTCCAGAAGGATTATTTTCTTTTTCTTAAATTCATTAATAATTTTCTCCTCAGAGGGACACAGCAACTCCTTAGGATCTGGACCATGGCCGCAAATGCACAGGGTGTCAGGGAGACACTGAAATGAATCTGAAAATAAGCATATGAACTGCTCAAATCACCTTCTTACCTCATCCCTTCTTCAGATTTCTACCTGCTCTGCTGAAGAAGGGTGCTCTGGACCATGATTTTGTTCAAGACCATATATAATCACACCACCAAGTAGGCAGGTGAGCACTTCTTTTTATCATCATACAAACTTAACCTTGCAATTCATGATCCCCTGACTATTCATGTTTGATTCTTGCAGTTTTACTAATAACAGCAAGTTGAAGAGGAGCTGCTGAAATCCCTGTACTTAGAGGGTCATGAAGAATATGGCTAATAATACCTGAAATCAGCCATTTAAGTCTTTTTTTTTTCCTCACAAATATCTGCATTCCTGGAGATTGTCATAAGTTCCAAGAACTGCACTGACTTTTATCAATTGAAAATTTGGCCCTTACATTCAATAATAAAAATATACATGGATCTTCAGAGTAACAGGAAAAGAGCTTTATTGCTCTTTCTGCACCGGTGGTGTTTTCATTCTGTTTTTCAAAACATATAGGCTTCTGTTTACATAAAGACAATCACTGGCAATACTCCCAGTTTAGAGACATAATTAAGCATGAAATGAATCAGCTTTGGAATGCAATCCCCAAGCAATTCACAGTTTTAATCATACTAAATTGGTCAAAATCAAAAATTCATCTTTTGAAAAATACAAAATGATGTCCTTCCTCTGCCAAAACCAAAAGTGCTCCTAGCAACAAGAAGACCTGACCCATAACTGCAGGTGATTGATCTGGAAAGAAATTTTGAATATTGTTAGATAATTTCTCTGAGGTGAATCATTGTTTATTCAAAACTCATTGTTTGTTTTATCTGGTTTCTTCACATGGAATTAGTAGTGAAGTGGGAAAACAACTTGCAAGTGGAATGGGATTCAGGGGTTGGTTGCTTTCATTTTGCTCCCTGTGGAAGAAGTAATGCTGGGTGTGATCAAATGATCTGTGTTGCTGACAGTAAATTCCTCAGCAATTCACTTCTGCCTGTGTGTGCAATATATACTGAGCCCTCTCTGACCATTTGATTCAGCTCTTACTGGAGTCAATTTATAGGCTGCCCCTTTGACTCCAGTGAGCACACTCTGAACCAGCTGGAAGCACTCGGATGAAGCCAGGTGCGGTGTAAATCTGTGCGTGTGTGAGTGTGTTTATGAGTGTGTGTGCAAACAGAGCACTTGTGTAATCCAAAAAACCTGCTCACCTACAGACAGGTTTGGGTGCTTTGCACCCATGGGGGTACTGAGTGGGAGGTGTGTGTTTAGGGTAGTAAAGTCCACAAACACATCTGTCCAGAAGTCCTCCCAAGTGCTTTCAGGTTGTTATTTTCAGAGTTCAGCTCTCCCCTCCTCCACATCCCATCTCAGAAAGCCTAGCAGATGAGGAAAGAGTACTTTGTCTTTAATCAAAGCATCACCTACACTGATGGTATGAAGAAAAATAAGGAGTGTCTACACTTCAGCACATTGCTGTTGTTCTCAGGATACAGAAATTTCTTTCACAGCAGCAAATAGAGCTGTTGCTTTAGTAAAAAATTATCCTGTAAAAGGAACACAACTGGCTTTCAAAAAAGTACTGATGCAAGTGCCGATACTATTACAGCAGAAGAGCTTTCAATTTTTCACTTTCAGTTGGACTAGCCTCTTCAGCATGGAATCCTTCCATCATCACCCAAGGAAAAGAAAGGAAGAGCAGGACTGAGTAGTAATTGGCCTGTGCTGGGATCAAAAGCAGTAACACACAATGCTAAAATCTCTCTGCTTTTTGAGCATAGTTCTGATGAATGTGAGTACTCCTGCCCTCCAGTGTATGTCAGCTGTGACACTAAATAGAGAAAGCATCTCAGCATATCGGGCCCTGATGGGTAAATTCTCATTTGGTGTGAAAGAATGGCAGGAGATGAAGTGTGACTCTTGACTGCACACTGTGATTTGAGCTTCCCTGCAAAGTATTCATGCCTGCCTGATGTACTGCGCTACCTTGCACAACTTCAGATACCATTCTAAGACACACTACAAAATTGCTACAAGGAAATTAATATATAGAGGTTATATTTTCTGCCTGTTAAAAATTAAAGAGGAGCAAAATCAGGACAATTCTAGCAGCTGTATATTTTGTAGAGACACAGTATTATAGCAGTCTCTACAATTCAGAAATCAGTGTGCTTTCTTTTTGTTTCTAATAATTTTGATAGAATACTTCCCTTTGATCTGTTTCAAATGAAAAGAATTTGTGATATTTGTGCAGACTAAATATTACCTAATCTTTTATAAAAACAGCAGGTTCCACTGAAGTTTGTTCTCTAGTTTTCTATAAATGAGATGAAGGCATGGTTTAAAATATAGATCTGAAAACAGTGGAGAGAAAAATGAGAGCAAACAACTGTTTAAATTTTAAACATGATGGCTTGCATCTAAGACAAACAGAATACAATATTACACTGGATTTTTATTAAGATTTTATTTTGGTGATTGCTTACAGTTTAAGGTGAGTGTTATATGTGTAAGAATCTGTATCTCTCTTATCACACAATTTGGATGTGGGGCAGACAGTATGATTGTACAGTGGGACATCAAAGTGTTGACAAAACGCTGCTGAAGGCATCTGGACACAAGACCCCTTTCTGCTGAGACTAGCCCTTGAATATGAGACCAAACTATGAAGGCAAAGACATCCTCACTGAGAATTAATTCTGTCCTTGTTGCAGTCTTTGTTGCAGTCGTTGTTTCACAGACCAGAAAAATCAGGCTCTTCTTGATCACAGAGTGTGTTCTGTGCTCTTGTGGCAGCGCAGTAGTTGAAATTACTCTCACTGTCTTTCAGGTTAGCAGCTCTTTAGGGTAGAGTGGAAACATCCCTACCCACCCTGCTTCCCTGCCTTTGCATTTCTATTAACTGCAGATCAAAGTAGGATTTCTTACTCTGTTTTGATTGTAACAGAATTCAGGAGTGAGTTGAGACAAAGGATGAATGTTGTTATGAATAATATCAAAGTCTGAAGAACAATGGAAAATGTTAATATAACTCAACAAGGGGACTTTATGTAACAAAAACATGCAGGAAAACACATGAAAGCAAATTGTAAATACAAACATAAAAAACAGAAAAGGAAATTAGGGCGTTTAAGGGGGCTCCAGCTCTGATATGCAGATATCAGATATGGACAATTTCACTTGTATTTAGAAAAACTTCTTCCCTGGGTGCTGCACAATGGGTGACTGTGAGGCTTGTTCAGGTTTGAAACCTGCCTCAGATCTCCGTAACAAAAGTGTTGCTTCTGATTTTAACAGGATTGCCTCTGATTCAGGTTGCTACGAGCAAATGGAACAATTAGCACCAGACAACTTCACCACCTCCTCTCACACGGCTCCTGATCTCACAGACAGTTGTGACATAACTCATCTTAAGCGTGAGCCCTCCACAGAAGCTGTTTTCATAAGTAGAGTTTTGCTTTGAACTAACTTCTGTCATGAGAAGCTGCTTCATTAATTCTGTAAGGCAGGCTACGGCTAAAGTGAAAAAAATTCAACACCATCTTTGATGTCTTATCATCTCAAAATGCTTGCAGTCTTTCCACTAGATGTGTAGGATGGTTGTAAGATAAAGCGATGAAAGAATAAGAAGATCATATTTTAAAAGACTGTAATCATAAAATTATTTCTAATAATTTCTAATTTTGAATAATAAAATATCATACCATTACAAAGTAATGAAAATGTAATAAAATTGAGGTCTTAAGAAGATTTAAAATATAATTGCATCTTTTAATGTCGTAGTAATTATACAATAAAAATTACAAAACCACATATAATAATTAAAACAGAATCTCCTGCCATGACAGTATCAGAGATTCTCTCTGCATCAGGTTAATTAATGAAGTCTCTATATACAATAGGTAGATTAATGTAGAATCAGTCCTTCTTAGATGACTTGTGGGGATTGCTTTTGGCTGTGCTTGGATGAAGTGTGAATCAGAATGCTGATTTCCAACTGATGGTGCATCCTTTGGGTTCCTAAATTTGCTGTCATCCCCACTCAGCTTTCTCTGCATCCTGCCCTAGAAACTTTCCCCTTTTTTTTTGCATTAAAATACCTGCAGCTGGATTGATGCTATTGTCTGGGGACATTCCTAAATTCCAAGAGTTTCCTTTGTGATATCCAACATGATGTGACTGCCCAGAGTGCCTCCATCAGCCAGCTCTGAGTGCCTTGCCCTCCAAATGGCATCCAGGCAAATGCATTATGCGGTTAAACCATGGTAAGTAGCAGAAAGTTTGATAAACTATTTTTTTTTTCAGAGATATATATAATTTCTTGCATTTAAGTAGACAAACCACTTGTATTTCAAATCTGCTCTTCTAGAAATATATCAGTTTAAAGAGCCCTAAAAGGATGTTTAACAGCACATCTCTAGCTACAGATATATATAAAGTGATGGAGAATACAGAAGAGAATTTGAATCTAAATGACCAATTTTTTCAATGAATCCATTTCAACAGAGGAAGTGAAGGAAGCACAGATGAAAGCTGCTTTAGGGTCCATTTAAGATGGTAAAAACCTATTTGTTCACACCTTTCTCATGTAGCCTCTGTCTGGTATTTCACCTATATTTACTTTTGAGTTTTTCTGAAGTGTAGTTGTCACCTATTTAATGGTGGAAAATATGTTTAAACATGAGGAAGTGAGCTTTATTACAAAAGCCAAGGACTTCAGTGGTTGAAGATTTGTGATGATGTTCTTTCAAACAGGTCCTGATTGTTCTTATGGATATCAGCTTTGAAACAGTGTCTGATGAAAATAAATCAGTTACAGGTCCCATAAGGGGACAGGGACACTCACAGACTCAAAAGCCAAATCACAGTGAGTTGGAGGAAATGATGGACTGGAATTCACTAAAATTTCCCTGAACATTTTGACTCAAGGGAAACTTTAATACATAGAATAGCTCTGAAGATGTGTTACTGGTGAGAAAGAGTCAATGAGGAAGACAATGTGTTTACATGCTGTTCAGAAGCTCAGGCACCCCACCCAACAGCAGAAATGGGTTTTGGGGCCAATGCAAGCTGTGGAAAACACTCAGAGATCTGCTGCAGTCTGCAAGCTCTGTCCCACTGTCCCAGCTTGCTTGGTTTGTACCTCCCTCCTGCCAGCTTCATTTGGTCACACGTCCGTTGCAAGAGACAATAGATAGTGAGTGCCTATCCCCTCTCTCCCCTCAGCAGGAATTTGTACAGTTTACTCTGCAAGTTTGCTCTATCCCAGCTAGAAATGTTGTGAACAATTTTGAAAAGCCACCCATAACTCTGATTACACTTTAGAAAATACAAACCACAGATCTGGCTGGCATTTAACAGATGTGCCTAGTAACTGAGCTATAAATGGAAGGAATGAGACATTTTAGAGAAGAACCATCCCAGCACTGCTCAGGTTGCACTGTTTGGTTTCTGTATTGTATTATCTGTTGTACACACAGAGTGGGGAAAAGAAACCCCTGCTATACATCACTATTGCTTTGTACTGCACCTTCTTTGCCCATTGCATAAGAAAAGAAAATAAAGGGCTATTTGAAACTCAAACTAATAAAATATTCACATTTACTGTCTTTTCTTTTTTTTCCTTGTTTCAAAATATGCTTGGTTGAAAGACATGGGAAAGAATTTTCTTGGAAGTGATGCTACCCTGACTTCTTCACCTCAGACATATGCTTTCATCTAACTGGAGATCTTTACCTCAGAGAATGCTCTGGGCTACAGAAGACACGACATTTCATGATTACAGAATCTGCCCCTAATCTCCCAATCAGGCATTTGTTACCTCACACTGAAAACAAACAGAAATCCCATAGAAGGGAAGAAATTCTATCATCATTCTGACTGTTGCATTTTTGTTCTCTGGACACAGAGATTCAGCCTGGAGACACGCAAACATGGAGCTTTTCTCCTCGCTGTGCTTGCAGTGAGGATTGTGCTGATTCTGCAAGGTGCTGAGACCCACAAAGCAGAACTGGAAATTGAGTTAAGCAGTACATTCAAGCAGTCACAGCACTGAACAGGGAGCTGGTGTGACTACACTCTGTTCCAAATATTGCCTTGCTCTGCCTTTAGGCTGGACAACTCACTCTTACATGCCTTGGTTTTCCCTCTGAACTCCAAGCCAGATCGTGTTCTTGCTATTTGATCTGGGGCACTGCTTCATTCCTTGACACTTCATTCCTTCAGCTGTGGCTATCAGCTACTATCATATGGAATAGTGAATAAACATAACAGTTATCATGTGTAACAGCAAATAAACATAACAGTTAACATTCAAGTGTCAAATCAGGCTTAATGTTGTGTGTACCCATGTTTATTAGTGCTTGGTATAGTATGTGTTTCATAGGGAAAATAGATCTCCATGTAATAAAGAGTTTTGGCAGGGATGGGGTGAAATTTAATTAGACTTTTGGTGCTATTGGAAGCATGGAGAGCTAAAGTGTAGGTGCTTTCTCAAAACAGATAAAATCTCCAAATATCTTTTCAGAAAATGTTGGTCAAAAACAGTCATTAAAAAAATAAATAAATGAGACAGAGTCCAGTGGTCCCCATCTGGGCTTCCCACCCATCCACCCTCTATTCCTCCACAGGAGAGCAGCTTGCTAAAATTAAAGTTAAATTTAAAAGAGGACAATGTAAGCCTAAGTCAATAACCCTATTAATATGTCAGAGCCTCTTTTCAGGAGAAAATAGTGAAGGATATCAGGAACTGGGGAATCAGACAGACGGTTTTTAGTCAAATAAAGCAAAAGGAGTTTTCTCTGGTTCATGCATACTAGACTTGGCAGAATCCCAAAGTATGGGTTGCATCCAGAAGTTTGATCAAAGGAACAGACTCTGAACATGGACAGAAATCTCTCATGCAGGATTTTCTTTTGTTCCTAGTGAATTAAAATGTATTAAGATGGATAGAAAGGAGAAAACTAGAGTTTCATACTACAAAGAAGCCTTACATTAACACAGTTAGATTCATGGCTTAGGACATCTTTCTCACTATATGATATGAACAGCAACAGAGAAATTCAAACAGATTTGGCCAGCTTTCTCTGTTCATCCACAAGTAAAAAGAAATCAGCAAATGCTCATTTCTCATAAATGGTAATTTTTCCAGTCAATATCTTGCTGCAAGTCTAATCATCTTCAATACATACACAAGAGGCATTTCCAGCTCAGCAAGTATGATGAAGTAATAAAGCTAGGAATAAGAAGTTGTATAGTGTTCCCCATCCACTATCTATATTGGAATAAAATTAATTCTCATTTTCAGGAACTGTATTTTTTACAAATGCACACATATGTTTTCTTAAAGTAAGAAGCAACATTTTGTTATATTCCAGTTACTAATGTCTTTCTTCTTAATTGAGAAAAATGTTAAAAAATAAGCTGATACCAGCCCACATTTGTGACTACTGTTTTATTTAGTTGGGGAGTAGTTTATTTTAATTTATATTATTTAATGCGCAGTGGGTGTTTAGAAGAGACTGCTTCATCCTTCAAAGTAATAAATGGTGTGCAGCAAAAGAAAATGTTTCTATGACTGCTTTAAATCTCTTGGGAAATGATTAATTGAAAGGTACTATTGTCCAAGCATTGATATAGATTACCAACAAAGAGCTGGCTCCAGTAGGTCACCAATTACATCAAGGCAGCAGAAATGGCTATTTGAGTTTCAGTCACACCTTCACAGCATGAACCACCTCACTGCTATTTATTCACTCTAATATAGTTCTCAATCAAATACCTTTTACTTGTTATATAGGTGCTCATATGACTCTCCTGCATACTATTCTGCTGAATGGCCTAGAAAGATCTAACAAATAACTACAGGTCAATCGTGTACTTCTGCCCTGGGGATCATGATTTAAAAGATCGGTATCACGTTTTGGTCTTTCTGCTTGTACTGTAATTTTAAAAGTAGATGACACAACAATGCATGAAATGAGTTTTTAAAATGGAATGAAAAATCGTTTTCCAATACACTTTAAACTGCCTTTGTTAACTCCCACTCTCAGAAACTTTAATGGCATAGTGCTAAGGGGCATTTCTAGCTGATGCTAATCATTATATCTTGTATTTGCTTCAACAGTGTTTATAGCAGTGGATCTGGCTCAGCTATTGCAGCTGCAGGATGTTTCCTTTAAATATTTCCCCTGATTTCCTCACTCCTTATTAGCATTGAAATGTCATTTATTGAAGCAGGTTAAGGATTTCAGAAGCCTTCATTTGAGCTGGGTTAACTCCATGCAGGTTGTGGTCTCCTTGGCAATACTTTTGATTTTCAACTTGCACATCAGCTTTCATGTGAGCAGGATAGCGTGCACTTGGCTCCTTGTCACTTCCAGCTCAGGAAATTAAATAAATTAGCATTATTGGATTTTTGTGGTGCTTTACATCTCTGCTAGATCAGCTAAAGTGAAAATGGCAAGGACAGCATTCTCCTGAATGAGATGATGTCTCTACTTGGGCCCTGAGCCCATACGAAAATATAAACTTGCAGACGTACTGTCTCTTGCACGGAGAAACTGCTGAACTGGATTATTTGCTGTCATGGTTTCACCCCAGCCAGCAGCCAAGCCCCACACAACCGCTCACTGGCTTCTCCACCAGCGGGGTCAGGGAGAGAATCAGAAGGGTAAAGGTAGAAAACTCATGGGTTGAGATAAAGGCAGTTTAATAAGGAAAGAAAACACTCCATCCTAGTAACAGTGACTTGGGAACACAAACACCATCACTCCAAATGTTCCCCCTTTCCTCCTTCTGATCATGGTGCCATATGATCTGGAATGTCCCTTTGGTCACTTTGGGTCACCTGTCCTGGCTGTGACTCCTCCCAGCCTCCCATGCACCCCCAACATTCTTGCTTAAGAAAAGAAGAAAAGGGCTGGGCTCTTTGTAATTTGTTTGCTCAGCAAATACAAAAACATCTCTACATTAACAACTCTGTGCTCTGCACAAACCCGAAACAGCCCCATATCAGCCTCTGTGAAAAAAATTAACTCTACCCCAGCCAAAACCAGCACACTTATCCTGAGTAAGAAACTTCCCAGGATGGTTAAGTGCGGACACAGGGTTTAGTTGCTTTTACCACACCAATAATTCAGTAATGTTTACCATTCCAGCTGCATTCTGTACCTTTCACTGATTGCACTTTTCAAACTGACAGCTATCTACCAAGTAAAACAAGACTGGGAGCACATTTAATCCTGTGTGCCAAAATATGCTGTATTAATCTGAAAAGATGGGACAGCCTTTTAGGTGCAGTCCTGGAGGCACCAAAAAAAAAAGTAGTATCAGACACATGGAAACACACAGGACCTTTTCCAGAGTGGAACCAGTCCTAAGGATTTTCAAAAACCTGCTGTAAAAAGGTATCATCATGGAAAAGGATATTTTATACAAAGGTTAAGACCAGAGTAACTCCAGTATCTGAAGGAAATTTTATGTATGTGAAGGAAACACTTTAACTCAGCTTCTTTTGGTTTGAGTTTTGTTTTTTTTGGTTTGGGTCTTGGTTTTATGGTTTTGGGTTTTTTGGTTTTTTTTTTTCTCTGCTTAGATAACTTTGGTTTCAGAGACTTGTTTTTGCAGGCTTTTGTGCTTCTATGGTTTTTGGGTTTGTTTTGGGAAGTTTGGTAGGTTTCTTTTTTGTTTGTTTGTTTGTTTGTTTGTTTGGTTGGTTGGTTTTTGGGGTTTTTTTTTAAAAATATATAGGAGGCTGGATTTGTTCTCCATCAAATCTCCAAACACATGTGTCAGGTGTTGTTACCACGTCACCTTAACTCTCTTTTACGTTACAAGGCAGTGAGATTCCTCAAACGTCACAGGGTTTAGAGCAGACTTTTCACAGACCTCAGTTATCTCTTTTTTTTTGTAGACTCCCTGATGGCATTTTTAAAACTCTGAAAACTTGCTAAAATATCTTTGAGATATTGCTTAACAGCCTTTCACTTAACCTGTGCTCTCTCAGGGCTCTCCACTGTTCTTATTTCCATGCAGAGCTCTTCTCTGCCCTGAAGCAAGCTCCAGATTATTATACTGGTATACACACACCACTAATGCTAAATGGTTCTTTTCACTTGTGCACACATCAGCTAATCAACATAAGGGACCTGCAGTCATCAATCTGAGAGCCGTTTGCCATCATCACCACTGAGGCCTTTAGATCAATAAAAAGATGATATTGTTTATATCAAACCCAATAAACAAGTCCTGTCTGAAGCTTACATATGGTTTCATTCATTCTAATAAAGGAAGTGCATCTCTTATGAGCTTTAGCCCATCAGATTTCGTAAACTGCTTATTCACTTCAACAATCACTGACAAGGATATTGTTGTATCCAAGTCTAGGTCAAGCAAGACTTACTTGATCTCATCCCATTTCCATAATAATCTCTGTCATTTCTCTAAGAATAAGAAGGTAAGGGCACTTTTATTGCCGCAATAAAAACAGTAAAGTGATCTTCTGATGGCACTTAATTAGATTCATTTTATCTTCTTTGACTGAGCATGACATACTGTAACCCTTATTTATGAAGTAAAAATGAATGTCTTATGGTTCCTAACACAATTGAAGAAGAAATTACCGTGGTATTCCGCTTAATCTGTGTTTGTATCTGACATAAACGATCTTAAGATAAATTACAGGAAATTATTTTCTACTCCTGGTTACCATAACAACAGATGAGAATTGGTTCTAGTTCAACTTACTGACTGTTCCTGAACTCTTTAGTAATGTGTAATAAAAATTATAAGACAAAAGCAATCCACAGACTTTTGCTGTTGTTTGTATAAGAAAAATTTGTGAAGCACTGAAAGGTAATTTTAGGTTTAAATTAGGCTTCGGTCTTTCAGCTCTCCATCAGAGTTGAGTGAAATGCATTCCTGTTTCAAAGAGTGATGGCACAAAGGTCTTGTAAGGAATTTTCCCCAAGAGATGCATGGCAAAGTTTAACAAAAACCTCCATGAAATGTGTGGAAGTGAGCAAAATGTAAGTATAACTGGAGAGGATTTTAGAAAATGCTGCAGATCCGAGCAATCTCTGCAAGTGCCTTTGAAGGATAGTAGAGACTGTTAGTGAATTAATCACCATGACAAGCTGATACTAATAGAAGGGACCTGAAAAGCTTGGAGGCTTTGAGGAAGTTGCATTGAGCAGAGGAGATCACAACGAGTGAGTTTTCAAAATTGAAAAAGAGCCCTCAAGTGCGCAGGAACACAGAAAAGAGCTTTGAAGAAATTCTGAGCTTTTAATTAAACAGGCCTATAAGTGTCATACAGATCATATAAATATCATACAAGATAAGATGACTTAGTAAGAGCCTCAGAAGATTCCTGGTTCAACATAATCCTCAAAGCAGGGTCTGCTATGAGATTAGAAAAGGCTGCTCCAGGTTTTATCCAGTTGAGTCTTGAAAACCACCAAGGATGGAGACAGCAAAACCTCTGTGAGAAACCTGCTCTATATCTTAACTGTTCTTGTGATGAAAAAGTTCCTCCACACACGCAATCTTTATAAGCTTTATATGCAACTGCTTATTTCATTTTATGCTTCTTTTTCTCATCATCTACCGTACTCCACTTTGAAAAGCATGGTTCTGACTTTTCAGCGATCTTCTCTTCGTTACTCGGAGGCTGAAGCTATCAGGCACCCTGAAACCACATCTCCTCCAGGCTGAGCAACTCCAGGTCCCTCAGATCTCCTCAAAGGGAAAATGCTCCCAACCTGAGTATCCTGTTGGCTCTCTCTTGAATTTGTTACAATTTTCAATATCTTCTTCCTATTTGGGGGCCCAGACTAAATAAACTATTTAGATATGCTTTAATAAGTGCCAAGCAGAATGGATAATGACTTTCCTTGATCTCTTATTTCTTCTGTTGGTACAGCCCTGCATCCTGATGGTTTTCTTTTTACTGCCTGGGCACAGGGCTGTCTCACTAGCCAGGGAAGATGCTCACATCCATTTCAGCAGAGCAGGTCTCCAGCCATTTATCCCTGGGTCAACTATTGCTGGGCATGAGTCCTTCCCAAGGGCAAGGCCTCATGTGCTTTAAGGCTCACATAGCAAAATACAAGGCCTCTCCTGGCCCATGAAGACGTATATGGTCTTGACTATGGAAATAGTGGAATCTGAGGTAGGTTCTTTCTCTACTCTTTGCAGTTAGCAGCAAACAGACACAGTTTCATGATAACATTGGCCCAGTTTCAGCATACAGCTATCCTGTCTAATACCATCTATTAGACCTGAGAGAAGACTTAGAAAGGAGTGGTGGCAAAAAAGGAACCTAGAAAACAAAGCACAGATCAGCTCTCAGAACAGTGGTTCCTGACAATACCCATGAGTTTTGCCAGATGACATGAGAATTACCAATTGTTGTTTGCCCTCAGTTGAGCCTTTAGATGCAGTAATTTTAAAATGGAGAGGGAAGCATTTTTAAAATGCTTACCACAGGGTAAGCACCAGTAAAAATGGAGAAGTTGTTTGGGGGGACCCTTGACCAGAATGATTTGCTGCCAAGCATGTGCTAAATTTGTTTAAACACATATGTTGACACAGGATGACACAGAGTGCAACAACATTTGACAGATGTGCAGTCTAACACATACTAGACAAAAGAAACAGTTCTTTCAGCCAAAAAAGCTGTATTTTGTACATCCATAGGATGTGTTTACATATTATTGTGAGAGAAATCAAGAATGAGCCCTACTTGCACTACAGTTCAAGATGAAAATGTTGCGTGATGTAAGAACACTGTGCCAAGGCTGAGTGTACAAACCCTCTGGTATGAACAGAACGGGCAGACCAGCTCAGCTATGTGGCTTCTTTCTGCATGATCCTATTAAAAAATGTTAATATATATGAGCATTTCCCAAGCTGATCCAGTTAGAAGAAAGAAGAAAAAACAATGGATATTGGGCAGCCAGTAACCTGAAACAGATGCATTGTGGGGCAGGACAGGTAGATCTAGTAACGTGTGTTTGAGGAAATGTATCAAGTTTCATTTTGACTGCAGATGGTAGACTGAAAAATGAGTGCCCACTACATGACCTGGCAGGCAGCAGAACAGTCAGAATAGACTGGAAAGATGTCAGCACAGCAAAAATTTTGGATATGGTTTGCTCTGGCACCATGAAATCTGAGATTAGACCACAAAGTGCACTGCGTGTCTCACACTTTCTCCTGTGTTTTACTCTCATAAAGGAATTGTGTGGCAGGCTACTTACAGCAGGACAGCCCTTTCAAGCTATGAATTTACACCCACCAGGGACCTAACACATGATGACTGGATGTCAGTAAAGCTGGGGCAGTTTACATCAGACCATTTGCAATTATTCCTTTCCTTTCTGAAAACCATTTTACAGATAATAATAAAATTACATAGCAATTAAGTAGTGAGTCATTACACCCTGTGGAAGCAATTCAATAGATAGTGAGGCAACATCCATCTTGAAGTGGTTAATTATTTGTCTTAAGAAACAGACCTTCTTCCATGGAAGCATCTGAAGGTCACTGTGTTCAGTCAGGGTATGTCTAATCCCAGCAGATCAACACACAAAACAACACAATCTGTGTGTGCAGCCTCCCCTGCAGAACAAATGGTAAACCACTACAATAAGAAGGCAAGGAATTTTGCCCAACATCAAAATAATCTGAGTTGCTCTTCCTTCTTCTGCAGTTCCACTGAACAAATTCAAAACTCCCTAATGCCAGGTCATTTTATCCATTTAACCTGCTTTAACCCTCAAACTTGTCAATGAGCACAAGGTTTAAAGAACTTAATGTTAAAGGACAATTAAAGGAAATATTTTTCTCTCTAACATGTTCAAAGAAAAAACATTGAAGTCCCTAACTTTCTGTTGTACAAGCAAGAGCAACAACTATAGCATACATTAAAAAATTATGACAGGAAATTCTTGATGATGGTAACGCCATTTTATGATTTATAAGAACAGTTGCATTCCACCCTAATTTCCCAACTGAATAGCAGATGCTCTTCGGCAAAAAGCTGTTATCATTTTATCTGTTTTACAATATGTCACGTATATTTTGCCAATCATATTTTGGCTCCCATCACAGTGTCTGCTGTAATGCAATTGTAAGCTTGTTTAATCAGTTCAGCATAATCTGGTGCCTTCAACACTGTGAGCACGCACACGCATGCACACACATGCACATCATGCACTGCCCACTCTATTCCCTTTTGCCTTGTAAAATAGAGATACATCACTCCATCCATTTGTTAGGCAGAACCCGCCTTTGAAGGGCTGCCTGAAGTTCTACTTAAAATGGATGGCACAATATGCTACATGGTTTTTTTTTACCTGGCTGAGCAGCTATTCATTAAAAAACATGGCCTTAATTGGTGTTGCCTTGCATTTGTTTTAAAGCAGATTATTAGGTTACGCACAGCACTATGCATGCTACTGTTTTGCAGTTCAAAATCGAGAATCAAAAAAAGCTGCTTAAACTTTGTACCTGTGCAAATAGAGACTTTCATCTTCACAAGCTTAACAATTTATCCTCCCAAAACTCATCCATCAATCTGTAGACTGATTTCCCTTGAAAACACCTGGTATTAGCTTGTTCTGTTGCAAGCTTTGGTTATTTCCAAGGCTGCTGACACCAATTTACATGAAAACTCCCATTTCACATATCTATTCATGAAGAGGCACATCCAGCTCAATTCTGCGGTACAGAAATCTCACAGAAGGTGGCAGTTGGGTTTTGTGACTTCTCAGCTCCAATTTTTTTTTTTTTTTTGCTGCCACCCTGTTGTTCCTGTGATGATTGTTCCTGTTGGCCTTCAGCTGAACTGACCAGAAGGGTCCATGGCCATGGTCAGTAGCTTTTACTGGGCCTTGAACAGAAAAACACCAAGTCAGCAATAATAAAGGGCAGCCCTCAGCATTTTTTTATACTACCATTACACACTGCTTGCTTTTCATTAAGGGAGAACTAGAAACTTAGCTTTTCACTGGGTACAGCATCATCACAGTCACTGGGTGTAACAGTTCCAGCAAAACCCCTCTGATTAACAGCACAAGGATTGATGATTTCAGACTTCATCTGTGGAGGAACCAGCACACTTGCACTAAGATGCTGAATGGCCCTATAAGAAAGTTTTCTGACCAAACCTTTCATGCAGATAGGCAGGAATGGAAGAAGAAGCTCTCACTGCTTTTGCAAGGGCTGGCTGGTGCCTGTGTACACGGTGTAGAAGGACAAAGTCTTTGCCTGGATTGCAGGGGATGAGAATCTTATACATCAGCTCCCCTTGGTTCATCCTAGAACATGCCTTCCTGTTCTGGAGCAGCATTTTCAATTGCTAATTTATGCAGTCCTGGCCAGTCTATAGATGTGGATTAGGACCTGGCCAGGAAACAGGACAAAAGCTCATTGAGAAGTGAAATTCCGTGAGATGTTTGAAAACAAAGAGCTATGATAGAAATTCAGCTGACTCACTGATATGTCCATCAGTCATATGGAATTAGAAGAAAACTATTTGCTTTCAGTTAGTGATGCAATAAAACTGCCTTGTGGCAGAGATCCCAGGAACTCTCTTCCTCCTATCTCATTCCTGAAGGTATTCTATGCTTAAAACTTGTACACCTTTAGTTCAGATGGAGATGCAGAGCCTCAAACAGCCCTCCAGGGATACAGCTCTGAGAGGGTGTAATCACTGCCCTATCCATGGGAATACGCAGGGGAGCAATGGGAAAGTGCTGCCTTGGAGCAAGAGGTGCCTACATTTAGGCATGGAAGGACTTACAAAGGAAAGCTTGGCATCAGTGCCAATCTGTAGAGCAAGAACAGCCACACATAAGACAAGTATTGAGCTCATACCCCAGGAGATTTTTTGAAGATGAAGATGGGAAAATAGTTTTGACCACATCAAAACACAAGGAAGAATGGGCTGACACTTTTGGAAATGGAGATGAAGCTGGGTGAGTAGTGATAGAAATGCCATGCAATTTCTTCTGTCTCCCAAAAAATGTTGGTATAAAAGCTCAGTGGCTTTTGCCTGTAAGGAAAGTTTTAAAGCTTTCTTTTATTTAAGAACAATAAATCATATTGTTCTTGAAGTGTTTATTTGCTCATCCAGCAAGAGAAGAGAAACTACCCTGCAGTTTGTCTCATCAGGTATAAAATACTCACCAGGTAGTAGAGAATGAAAACTAATTTGGAATGATACTATCTGTGCTGAAGAAAAAGGCACAGCCACAAAAACCCCTAAATTTCAGTGGCTTAGGTATCTGTTTCATTTGCCTAATGGAAAGAATTGACTAGAGGAGGTAAAAAATATCAGTCAATAAAATAATCTACCATGGTCTTGTTTCAAATTTCAAGCCAATTTAAAAAATTATTCCAAATATTTGTCAAAAGACATCATATACATATTACATTAGACTATAAGGCAAAGTGCATATATAAATACATATATAAAGAGTGAATAAAAAGGGTTGATAATTATTTCTCTGGCTGTTCCAGTGGCATTCCAGGCAAATAGCTTCCCCAAAAAATTTCACTTGGAGTGGATGTGTTTTCAGTTCTGCAAAACAGTGGTGATTTCGCGATTTAATATCTCTAGAAATGATAATTAAAAGTTACAAACCTATATTTTTTTATTCTTCTGTTTATTCAGGCTTCAAATCAATAGTCTACCTTGGAGGCATCAAATCCTCCCCCAGCCAGCTCTCACAGCTGCACAGACTGTTTTGTGCTGCTTGCTGCCTAGTAAGATGCCACTTTCTCTTTTTTTTTTTTCTGCAGCACAGAGAAGGAAGAAGGATATTCCAAAACCTGAGAAAGTACTAAGAGTTTTCATGCAAAGATGCCAAATGATTAATGTGTTGGGAAAAACAGATGGAGGATCCTTTATCTCAACCATGTTTCACCTCTTGGAACAGCAAAGAATATGGCCCAAAGGCAGAAGTGTCATTTATTGTCTCATAGACATTTGTTCCCCAATCATTGAGAAATGGTTTTTTCTTCCCTGTGCAATAATTACAGGGCATCAAAAGGCCAAGAAGGCATGGAAGTACACCTGACTTGCCACTGGAGTTTGATATTTTAATGCAACATATTCCATGGTTGCTTGTTTCTGTGCTTTATCTTTGCACTTCAAGCTCTGTCATCTTGGATGTAGTACTGCAAAGCGAGGCTATTTATCTGTGTGCTACAGGAGTTCCACCAGGCTCATCCCTATTTCTCCATCTTCTGGAAAAAAAATCCTGCAGATCACACAGGTCAAGCTGACCCTTTCATCTGTCTCCCACATCCTCTGGAGAAGCTGGGTTTTCCTCTCTGCTCCCAACATTTTGTATTCTTTCACAGTGATCTTTTTAGTCCCTCACATCCTTGAGTGGTAACTCCAGTTTATTACGGCCCCCTCAGCTGCAGTCAGTACAACAGCTTGCTCCCTTCAATGCTTTCTCAGAAGCTGCACCAGCTCCCACCTTTCAGTGAGATCTCGCTGATTTTTTTTTTTTGCATCACTCATTCATCAGTCCTAGGACTTACTCTTTGCTAAAACAATCAGTGTAGATCAGCTCCTGCACGCACAGGCCACGGATGAAGCACCAGGGAGCGCAGATCTCTGTCCCAGTGAATACTCCTGCTGCTCTGCAGAGCTTATCAGCCCAGTTGCAGTGAGAGCTCAACAGAGGACATTTTTGAACTCACTTTCCCATGTGAGTTGCAGTGTGAATCAGCCATCTCTGGAACAGGTGGTTTTAGGAAGCAGTAGTGTCATTACTGTGGGGGTTCCAATTCCTCACAGGCCCCAACCTAGACATCTGCTTCAGCATCAACAAAGAAAGAGCAGGACTCTGCATATCTGGCAAAAAGGACTAAGAGAGTATGTCAAACAAGGAGGCACAAGGCACAGTGATATGATTATAGTTTGCACAGCAGCTGCTTCGCCATTGTCAAAGGTGGTGTTGGAAATTTCTCAGAAATGAGCCACAGGGCCTTGCTGCTGTGGCTGTGAGCTGACCCCACTCATGCAGCCACGGAGCTTCATAGCCCTGTAGAACAAACAGCCTGCAGGGCTGGATTTTGCTCCTCACAGATCCTTTCTCAGGGAAGTCTCCTGATTATTCAAATGATTGTAAAACACTGTTAAAGACGAGGATGTGTTCTGGTGTCTCAGAAAGCAATAACAGCAAAACACTTCCCACTTTATTGGTCTACAGGGTTATCATAATGGAATAACTGGCTGGTGGGTTGCACATATTGATTCTCTGCCAGGCTATGGAAGTGCAGAATCAGACACCAGCGTAATAAATCTAAGTACTAGGCTGACAGAATATGCTCTTGAGCTATGCAGCAGCTACTGCAAATGCTATCTGTGGAAAAGAGGGGCCGTCATGGACAAATATCTTTTAATCAGCATGTTTGAGGAACACTTGAACTCTCAAGGATGAAAAAAAAAAAGCAATAGACAACAGTTAGCAAACATGGAGCACATCAAATTAAAAGAATTTGGTCCCCGTACCACAATTTCTGTTTTCGTAGAAGGGCAGACAGATTCATGACCTTGTGCATAAAGACATCAACATGTTCTAATATGGTGGAGTGTAATCTGTAGAAAACCTGCATATTTTGCTATGAGAATCTACTCTTTATGAACTTCTTAAGTAAAGGAAATATCTACATGATATAACCTGCTAGCTACATTATCTTGCAACATGACAGGGAAACATCTTCTTCACCATGCAGGTGGGAGCTGGGGTACAGGCAGCTGAAACCCTGGAAAAGGACTGTAAGCCCTTGCTCTTGCAGCACCCTTCTCAGTGTGAGGAAATCAGACAGCAAAAGTGATAAACAGGGGAAGAAATTCATGCTGTAGCCCATGAGGATTGGTGCAGCTTGTGTATAGACCAGCTTGGGAAGTTCTTTCTGTATTCAGTTATTGCATTTACTGTGTCAATGGCCTGTATCCACAAACCACGTTAACAATCCTGGAGCACAGTCAGAGGGCATCTGGCCTCTTAGCTACAGCGAATCCTGCAGGAGACAGAAAAGGCTGAGGACATCAAGCTGCGTTTACACTCACTCCAGAAGAAAGACTGGCTCGGTTAGGGAGCCAGACGGCTCCGGTTCTCACATCACTGCTCATACTGCTGGCTATTTTCTGAAGCAATCAGAAATGCTGTTGTACCATATTAGCTCTTCAAGATAGACAGAGTCAGCTGCTTTCTAATTATAAGATACTGCTTCTTATTGAAACAGGGAGATGGGTTTCTCCCAAGCAGCAAACCACTGGGTATAATCATTCCTGTTTTCTGTAGAATCCAGACAAACACTTTTAAATATTTTAGGTATATCTTCTTTTTATATTGAAGTGAGGAAGAGGAAGCATAATCCCACCGGGCTCAGCTTTGCTGTCATTGAACTAGAAGAACTGTGCCCTCCACTGCTAATATTGTATGGATGCCTTATAAACTCATTTTAATCTCCAGCCCACGTACCTTCTTTGCAAGTTAATGTGGCATGTTTCAAGGAGAAATGAACGGAATCATGATGATCACAGAATTCTCCTGAGAGTTCCTACATCAGATAAGAAAATAAAGATTGATATCTTGGTCCTGAGGTCAGTGACAGGTAAATTGTCACATTCAGCATCCCCCCTCTTGACCATGCAATTTGCCTTTTGCAGAATGATTTGAGCTTGCAGAAATGTCCCGATGGACATCCCTGAGAGTTGGATCTGATCCATAACTGCTTAAATTACACCTGTGAATTGAAGCTGCTTTACACACAACCTCTGAAAGACACTAAACTACAGGAATGCAAATAGATGATGGTGTATGATGACTTTAAATTATAGTAAAGTGATCCATGGAGACGGAAAAAACTGCTATCAAGAGAGTAAGTGAATGCAAAGAAAGACGTCAGGAACATTATTTGAGTGCTTTGCTCATGTAGCACTCCTCCCTGAGGGGTAGAAGTGGAGAGGGATGCAAAATAGAGTGATGGACCTGTGGAATATAGGCACCTGTAATCTGGTGTGTATAAATATGGATATAACTGTCTTCAGTATCTAATCAGCAGTAACTCTAGGCTAGTACATAGTTCAGCAGTCCTGTCTCTGCAGGGGGCTTAGCTGCCTTCATAAAAATCATCAAGTTAGAGGCTGCCCACCTATTCTTCCCTTCCTATACAGGGAAGCTTCTCCCTACACCAAGCAGTCCTTGGAGCAGGCAGGGGGCTTTGCAACCCTGCTGCTTTGTCATTGCTGCAGGGTGGCACATGGATGAGGAAACAACCAAGACATTCTGAGCAGTCCCAGCCAGCCATCCACTGCTGGGGCAGGCTCTCTTCAGGATTTAATAACTCCATTGTGCTGGGCACATTAACAACATCATCTCTGCAAGCATGACAATGTATGTGCTGTGTCAGTGACTGACATCACTCAAGCAATGATTACTTCCTCCCATTTCAGAGAAAGGTCTCCTGTGGCTTTTCATCCCACCCCCATGAGTGCAATAGGCAGGTGGAGAGGGTTTGCAAAGACAGCTCTCTCCCTTTTACCAAGCAACTGACTTAGGGCAATGACAGGCTAACCTCTAAGCAGAATTTACACCATTTTTTCTTCTACATCAGGTAGTGTAAATTCTCCTTCCTTCCTCATTTTCCATTTAGGATAAGCTTTGCTGTTCCCTTCAACTCCAACTTGGTGAATATAGCAATGCATTTGGAGTGT
Organism: Phainopepla nitens; assembly: GCA_013400175.1. Taxonomy (NCBI): domain Eukaryota; kingdom Metazoa; phylum Chordata; class Aves; order Passeriformes; family Bombycillidae; genus Phainopepla; species Phainopepla nitens. The sequence continues at coordinate 606,434 of VXBQ01010235.1, forward strand.
ACTCTCTGCATCTTGTTCGTACTCCATTTCTATCTTCTGCTAACAATCAGCCAATTTAAAAGACTTACAACTAATGCATGAGACTTTTCAAAAAGGCAGCATATGCTCCTAATTTCCTTTAATAGTCTATTTTCATTCAATGCATCTATTTTTCTCCATTCTCTGTAGACTAAAGAATTTCATTTGTATTCAGGTTTTCCTTGTAAAGAGAAGGTTTTTTGGGGAAGGGAGGCAATAACATCCTTTAAGCTCAGGCAGTTTGTTTTAAAGAAACATTTCCATTAAAAGAAAAAGAGCAAAAATGTTTTTTAAAATTGTCTGTCTTATTAGTGCATAATTTAAGTGGCAAAATGTCACTCTTCTATTATGCTAATGATTTTCAAAGAGGGGTAAAAAATTTACCTGTAAAGAACAATCAAACATCTTGTAACAGTAAGGCATCATTATAAAAAAGAAAAGAAGAGACACGTACATATTTAAATGAATGATCCAGTGTGAGGATACATGAAAGTGATTTGTGTCTTGAAGCGCTGCTGTCAATTAGATTATACCTGATGAGCATTTAAAGAATGTTCACAGGAAAAAAACATCCACTCATATTATTTTATTTGGGAACAGGGAAGGCAGCAACCATTTTTAGGGGACAAAACCTAATGGATTTTCTTTCAGCTCAGTAGATACATTGATGCTTGTAAATCTTTTCTAAGTGTGCCACTGTAATTATAAATCTTTTAGCTGTATTTTTCATTAGAGAGCATTAAGGTAAATATTCTCTCCAAGAGACGATATATTTGGCACATAGGTTTTTAAGGCTGACATTTAAGTACTCACTGCAGTGTTGCAGCTGTTCAATAACATTATTCTTATTATTCATTATTTAGGGTTTGTAGTCCTGAATGCACTGTTCTTCTGCTGTACAGCAGCAAGACCTTTGATTTACCAATCACATGTAGCCAGTTGTTACCGAGAGAAAGAGGAGTCTGCAGGAAACCACATCTTGTAATTTTCTGATCTCTTCTTGGCAATCCTGTATCCATTTATCTGGAGGAACGAACTCTACCCCATAGATTTAACTAGAAAAGTATGGCCCCTACACAAGGGAACAGAAAAGAGTATTTTTTGGAGGCTTCCTCAGGACTAGATTTGTGTCTAAACCATCTCAGCCCTGGGAAAACAGGTCAGAAACAGTCAGTCCACCTCCCTCTTCCTTGCCAGCTGCTTGCTCTGTTGGGATCCCATTTCAGAAGGCACAGTTCTTCCCTTTCAAGAGCAGATCCACCCAAAGCCAGAGCAGCAGTGTACACCTTGATGTACGTCAAGACTGTGTAGTGATGCTCCATGATACAAAGTTTTCTTTGGCTAGAGCCATATGAAAAGCTGCAAGACCTACTTTGACTCTCTATAGGCTGGTAATAAAACTTTCTTGCTTTACCATCTTGCCATGTGCTGTGTGTTACAGGTTTTTTAGGAATTCTTTAGGAATTCTACGGGATTAGGTTTATCAGGGCACTACAGCATGCTTAGTTCCAAGCACACTCATTTGCTGTGGGGATCAATTGTGAGTGAAACAAGGAACATGTTCAGAGCCCCCACTCACCATATTCAGTGTCAAATGATTGTCTCCAGCATGCTGTGTCTGTTAATAATCCAAGGAGTATGTAAATCTAATACCATGAGCAGAACAGCCTATCTTCAATTAATCTGGATGTTATACTTGCCAGTTTTGCTCAACTCACCTTGACACTGGCCAAGGCAAGCTGGATAATGAGGATCCTTAGCCCTGAAATGCAGCTTTGGCAAAGCTCATAAGGAAACACTAGAGCAAAAAAACTTCTTGATTACCCTGGTCTGATATTCACTTGTCTTTTTTTTTTCTAATACTACAATTTTCATGCTTGGAACTCTGAGTGAAGTAGCAAAACACTCATTTGGCAGGTAAGTAAAATCAGGACAGAATGAATCATTAGCACAGAGAAGTGAAGTGATTTACTGAGAGCAGTGGGATGTGCACAGCAGAGCACCCTCTCCTCAGATGTGCTAGACAGGGTGGAGAGGCTTGATGAGCAGCCATGGGCAAGTGCACCTTAAAAAAGGAATTAGCAGTACTGAGAGTTTTCAGATATATTCATCTGAAACTCTTTTTTTTTTTGTTTGTTTGGTTTGGGGTTTTTTTTGGTTTTTCTGTAGCACAGCATGTGAGTTCTTAACGTTGCCTCCGGAGTGAGAAAGTAAGCAAACCAAAAGAGCCATCAAGACTTTTCTTCCCATCAAGGGAGGAAAACTATGTGAGGTGGGATCCTCCTGCCCTATTTAACCCAGCACTGGGCCGCTGGGGAGCTAAGCCTTGTTCTAGAAAATGTTTTGTTCTCAGCTGTTAAGAAAACACAGATTTTATACCAAACATTAAATGCAGCTTTTAAATACAACTTGTTTCTTCATATTACAATTTGCAGAGTCCCAGATGGTTCCCTGTACATTTTCATGGTAGTTAAAATGCTAATGTATTCCAACTTCCTCAGATGTTGTTTAACACACACACAAGCATGGCATACACCTTAAGTGTGAATAAAGAGCAAAATCACAAAGCTAGAATCTGGATATTTTGCTAAATGCTATCACTAAACCTCTTCCTCCTCCCTCTGCCCCCTACCCCCACCCCAGCAAGAAAGAAATGGAAATATAACATCACATGGTTCAAGGCTTCCCTTTAGCAAGGTATAATTTAACCTCAGGTTATCTTGACATTCACAGGCTGAAGGGAACACTTAGCGCATGCCATTGTGCAAGAACAGCTGAATTAAAACAAAAATATAGAGAAAGAGGTCAGAAAGGAAAGAATAATAATACAAACAATTTACAAACCTCTACAAAGTGCAGGCGATTTTGTAGCAGGCTGAACTGTGTCTGTGCATTTGCTCAAGACATTTAATATTTGGAGAAATGCTAAAATGAAACACTAGCTACAGGTACAACTGCAAACATTTGAGGATAGAGGACAAACAAATAGTGACACAATCGGCTAGTGGTCTGCTAAGGAGTGGCAGAAACCTCATATCCCATTCCCTGAAAAAAACTCTCACACCGGCCCAAGCCTTTGTCCATGAACATCTTCCACATAAAAATCTCAGTTGTACTCATCAGTGCATCACAAGTGTAAATATCACTGACACTGTGTTGGCAGGATGAATATTTTGGCAAGTGGATTTCACATTTCCATGCCTTACATCTCATCTCCACAGGTAAACAATAAAAAATTAATAAATACCAAAGTAATGAACAATTGCAAATGTGATGTCTGGTTGTTGAGTCTGGCCAAGTAAAGCTTGCTATAATGACTCCTCATCCTTGCAGACGAGATGATGGTGAGCACAAATGCTCCTGCATGTGTGAGGTCCACAGGAGGAGTAGATTAGCTTAACACAGTTCCGTGGTGACTACAGATACCTGTGGCAGAACACATCAGTGCAAGGGCAGTAATGGTAATTTTGCTTTGTTCCATTCATATTACCACATAGGAACAGTTTTCTTTCCTAGTGATGCAGACAGGGATACTCAGGGTTGATTTTATGTCTTCGCTTTTGTGAGTGCCAGCAGCACCTATGGAACAGCTCCAACATGGCCACAGAGATCCAGATTCCCAGGCTGACTAAAAAGCTTCCTTCTACCATTTTTTGGTTTTCATACAGTACTTCCTTTTCAGCTGGAGCTCAGATTTATGCAGTGAAATCTCCAGCCCTTGCAGGTGTGGCAGTCACTGTAAAACCTAAAATACATGTTGGGCTCACAGAAGTGAGCAATTATAGAGCTACCACTGCTAGTTGTCACCTTTGAATGCCTCCTTTCTACACACTCCTCATTTGCAAAAGGTTTTTGGTCGGTCACTGAGTAGCAAAAACTAGAAGGGTTGAACTGAACTGGAATGCAAAAGGGCTTCACCAGCAAACCCTTATTTTGTTCCCTGACACCATTTCTCCAGCACTTACTGCATGAAAATGGACTGTGTTGTGTCCTCCTACTCTGCATGGACTTGTCTGAGGGATTAAATATGCATAGAACCACCAGGCTGAGCAGCCTAATGATTTCTTCAGTTTCTGTTTGAGGTGTTATGGAAGACAGTACAAAAGACCAGCAGATCTTGATAGACACCCCACCAGTAAAGGACAACTGTATTATCAAAAATACTAAAATTTAAAAAAAAAAAGGCAATTACTTTCTGTGCCATTTATAGCCTCCCATGAGTAACAGCCAGACACTCCCACTCGTACAACACTCTAATATTTCACCGATCAAGGACATAACCCTGGTTATTTACAGACTGTAATGACAGTTCCCCTACTTTGATGTTACCATAAATAAACAGGTAAAATTGCTGAGTTTCAAGAAACTCAGCTTGATTGCCTGGAAGATGTTATTATTTTAATAAAAAAGAATGGCATGTTTAATGACTAAATTTATCAAGTATGCAAGCAGGCTCCACTCAAGGAGGAGTATACCAACCTTTTCCCACAGCTTGTGCTGTCAAAAAGCAGCTCCTTGCTTTTCATGAAAAAGTGGATCTTTGTTCAAATGACGTGGAAAAAACTCTGCTCACATGCTGCCTGGAAGCAAAGGTCTGCCTGGCTGTGATGGATTTCGGTAAACTACAGGCTCACTTCTTCTCCAATACGGCAGCTCCTATCAGATAAACTATGTTTTGCAAACTATAGGAGCTTTAGAAGGGATACAGCTGCTAAACAGCATCAGTCCTGCCTGGTAAAGCCATGCCTGGGATCTCTTCTCTTTTTGTTGAGGAATACACCTGGCTAAGTTGCAAATTGAGCTCTGGCAGAAGGGGCCCTGCAGAATTAAACCTCTGGTTCTGAGCACCCCTCACCCACATTACCTGGTGTGAGGGGCTTCATTCCTGAGCAGTCCTGGTGCCTCGCATGGGTTTCCCTTTAGAAGTGCATACTGGTGCACATCTGGAAAGCATCTTTTAGTTTAGTTTCAGCCAAAAAGAAATCTAATTTTTGTGCTTCAAGACTGCAATGGAATATCAGCCAAACCGTGGTAAGTAGGAAAAAAATCAGATTATATGCTTCAAATGAACAGCCTCATCCAATACAAAAAAGCTAAAGAATATGCAGAGAAGGAGTCAGGATCAAAATGTTAATGACAGTCTTAAGTATAATATCAGAAAGCTGGTGTCCATCAAAGGCAGAAAGGAGCCTCTCCACAAGAAGATCAAGTGAAAAATCTTGCTTCTTCTTGTCTTGGTGATGGACTTGTCGTTATACATTGCGCTACATATGCTACACATTACATCAACATCTGTCCCTGTCACCTTCCAAACTGCCGACATGCAGAGCCAGGCTCAGACACCACAGCTTGGATTTACAGGTTCCAGCTCAAGTTAATTAAAAATGAGATGCACAAATCTGAGCCAGTCACCATCCTGGAACCCTTTATAGCCAACAAGAGTTTTTACGGTTAGAGGATGCAACTTCTCTGATCTTTTTTCAGTGTTTGGTTTGGTATGAGAGGAAAGCACAGAGAAATAGATCACTCTGTTGGCTATGGAGATTATCACAGCCTGTTTCAGATTCAGACCAGTAGTGGCTGAACATCCAGGTAAGAAATACTACCTTTCCAAGTATCTTTTTCTATTTTTTGCAAAAGATATTGTTTTGATGGAGTACATGTATTCATTAATTATTAAGGGCATCATAACTTTTGTGCCAAAATGCAGTGTGGATCTCTGTGTAAATCAAGTTCTGTTCAAGGGCCAAATAGCAGCAATTAGCAGAGACAAAAACCTGTCCTAAGCCTCCCAAAAGCCCTTCTGACCTTCCTGAAGAGAATGCTAGAAGAATAAACAATGAAATAAACAAATTCACTATGAAATTCCCTCTACCCAAGGTTTTCATCATTTATCTTCTGACCACCACCCATTATGCTTAAACAAGCTCGTAACTTCTTTATGCTCAAACATAAAATTTTTTTGTAGCTCCCATTACTTTCCTACACACTGGTGTCCTTCCTTTTTAATACTTGAGAGAGTTCAGAAAATATATTTTTCTTCCTTTAACAAGGCCTCCAATGCACATGTGTTCCTGTAAACAGCTCTGTTTCTCACAAAAATATCTAAAAAGAAACTTGAAATTACCTTCCTAATTTTTAAGTGTGGGCTGGCATCCAAAATTTAGGAGAATTCTAGTTAAAAAAAAGATCAATTCCTCAGAGACCTTTATTTCTGTCTAATCTTCAGGACAAGACAAGATTTGGAGAAATCTTTTGATTAAAGAGAGGCTTTCAGTTCTGACTCAGCTTTCTTGAGGGGATTTGCTAACACTTAGTGACCCTGTTTCTTCCTTGCAGGGTGCACTCTTTAATTTCTTCCTAACATACAGGGTGAGTTGTTAAATCTCTGTGCCTTGCCATGCCATAAACTTCAGACATCAAAATCAAAGCATGCCAGGTCTGCAGTCAGGCACTCAAGGGACAAGTTCCAAAAATTCCCTGTGCAGATGTTTTTTGGTGTGGGTTTTTGTAACAGAAACCATCTGCTGCTTTTTTTTTTTTTTTTTTTTTTTTTACACAGTGAAAAAAATTTTTTTTTTTTTTTTTTTTTTTTTAACCAGTGAAAAGAAATTCTTGTCTGTCTTGTCTCAAAATGATCTGAATAACTCATTCTAAATGCAGGATCTTCAAAAGGCACTCATGGACGGGGCAGGTTTCTCATGCCCATTCTGCTAATTATCAACCAGCAGAACTCAGTCCTCAGCATCTGCTAAAAATTTACTTCTTGAAAGGCTCAGCTTTGGTTCTGGACACCTGTTATCCCAGCTTACCACTTTCCTGCCCGAAAACCCAGCTGTCCTGTGCCACTGAGAGTTCTTATTACCTCAGCAGGTGAAACATGCTCTGCTGTGAAGCCTTCTTCAACACAGCAAGCTTAAGGGAGAACCTATCCCTAAACAGTTTTCCCTAGGGAGCAGAAGGTCATCTGTTTGTCCCTCTCTCCAGATATGATTTTAAAGATGGAATGTGAGTCTAATGCATGTGATAGATGTGTGCATGACACAGAGACAGACTAAAGGGGGAGTCAGACATCAGTCCCACAACCTTTGTGTTTTGATGTACCTGACATAGAGAAGCAGCCTTTTCTGGTATATCCTGCTCTGCCTGCAGTGTGAGACTGTGGGTGAGTTTATGAAATCGCTCATGTGGTACCTCCCAGCCACATCCTGGCCCAGCTTCAGGCTGAGATCTGAGGCTGCATCCATTCCTAAATTTGCTACCAGAGGAAGGAAGAACACCTGAAGGCTTCTTTGCCTGCAGCCTATATGTCCCCTTCTACATGCACATGTTATCTGAAGTTAAGTTACACTGGCTTGCTGGGAAATCGCTTGGACATGGTGTTACTGCACATTTGGGGGCATGGAGGTCACAAATTAGCGGTCTTCATTTGTATGTGCATGATCTACTTCTATCCAAATCTTGGGGAATAATTTAAATAATAGTTTGATACAATTTTAAATAATAGTTTGATACAACTAGGCCAATTAAGACAAAGGAGAAAAGGGAGCTGAACCTCCAAAAGGAGTGGCAGATAGAAGAGTCCTTCCTTAAGAATTAGTCCCAAGCTGCATAGGCAGGATAGTACTGCAAAAGCACAACCTTTTCACAGTTAAAAATGCTTTTGATGCTCTATCTGTGAGTCTGTGTTTTAGAAAGCAAGGAGAGCATAGGCTAGACACAGGTGTCTCCCTCAATGCATTTTACTGAGGTAGTTGGGGAGCTTGTGTGGTATCATTGAGGATACGAAGCCACAGACCAGCTCCCAGACAGCCAAGGCTCGAGGTGAGGTGACACAGTACGGAAGACAGCTTTTCTTAGCATCACACATATCACTGCTAGCAGGAGTTCTACTTCCTCTAAGCCTACTCCCTTTCTTCAGGCAATTGGAAGCCTCTGACTTCTTGTGCAGTTTGGACTTAGGTGGCTTAAAATGATGCAGCTGCAATTCTCAGAGGATTTTCTGAGGTGCAACAGAGATGCTTCTCAGCAGGACCCTATCCCATGGGGTGCACAATCCTCCCTGCTGGTGGTAACCAGGGAGTATGCAGAGCATACTCCTATCTGAAGTCCTGGTGACAGGTTGCTGACAGCTTCATTACACTTTTGTGGTTTCATCTTTGCTCAGCTCATAGATACACACAGACTGTGCCCTCATGGAGCACAGGCCTCTTCTCCACTGACATCTCTAGGCAGGGAAATTGCTCAGGCCCAGCCTGTAACTCTTCCTGCCCTTTTTCAAAGTGGACATACATCCCCCACACCTTCCCTGCTATGCCTTGCTCTGGTTTGCATTCTGGGTGTCTGAGTGTCAGGGTTATCCTCTTTGTGATGGAGTTAATAACTCAGAAATTTCACAAAAGAAGAGGAAAAATATTTTAGAACCTCATGCTATTCACCTTTGGGATTGCTTTGCACATACCAACCAGCAGGTCCATAAGAAGGAGGGATGAAAGTACTTGCCCAGTGAGAGTCTCTGCCTTGGGCAATCAAGCACATGCAGGAAGCTCTACCATGAAGTATTCCTTTGTGATGTATCTCCATCCTGAGGATCCTGACACTTTTTTTTTTTTTTTTGAATGATTTTTTTCTTTTCCTAGTGGAGGCACCAACCCAAAATCCCCAGTTCCAGAGCAGAAATAGCTGCTCATATGGGTGGCAGCATAAGAGCAGCTCTGTACAGATGTTACCTTGGAATACCAAAGGTTTAAGGGCTTTCCCATGGCAAGTTTGAGCAAGGACTGGAATGAGACAAAGTGCTTTTGCTGCTGGATGGTTCCGCAGATCCAGACTTCCCTTCCTTCCATGCAGGGGCTCCAGCTACTGGCTGAGTGGTTTAATGGAATGAAACAGTTGTTGAGCCACTCAACACTAACACATGGGAATGGAAGCAGAGATAGCAAGCTATTGCCTCCAGCCCAATCCTGCAAAGACAGCATGTGGTCTCCCGATGGCTGGGTTCAGGGTTATTTCCCAGCAAGGACTGGTTCAGATGGGTGAACATTTTGAATGGAACCATAAATATTATCCATTTCTCATCCATTTCCAAGATTCCCTCAGCTTTGGTAATTGGAAATGGAAATTGCAGAATGAGAAATTGATTTCTTCTTCACTTTTGCCACACAGAAAGAAAAGAAATGACTGGCAATGTTTGTGAAAGGCTTCCTAGCCCACCTAGATCCGAGATAATGAGCTTTCCCAAGCACTAGGTAATTCCCTCTAGTGCTCCTCTTTTCCTTTTACCATAAGTGCACATCTTGCTGCAGATAACAGAAGATTAAACTCCTCGCTTGGAAACTGAACTACACATCACTCACAAAGCAAATAAAATAGAAAAAAATAATCCCTTTCTTCTTTCTCTTCTTTATTAAATCCCATCACTTAATTTAGAATGCAAATCAATATATTAATAAGGAATGTATAATTTTTAATGTCATCTGTGCAATCACCCTCCTAGATTGATTCTACCTTGAACTCATTGCAGTATTGTAAACGACTGAAAGCTCAAACTGTACTTCATCAACCAAAGTCTGTCTCCAAGAACTTTCTAATTAGTGCTACTAATCACCTATTCCTTCTCAGTGAGACAAATGCATTATTACAGAGACTTGTGAAATACGTCCAACAACATATACGTCTTGTTAAAATGACACTCCGGAGATTCCATTACCCACATCCATCAATGACACTTAATCCATCACATGGAAATATTGCTTAAATACTGCTACACAGTCAGCTGGGTGCAGGCATCGTCAGGGAGACCTACCAGGCAAAATGCTTCCCTGCTTATGGCTCTGGCATCCAGCCCACTCTCTTACATCATATAGCAATTAATGTACCTATACTTAGATAACAAGAAGTTAGAGAGGCAGTGGAAAGTAGCAGCAGAATGGGAAAACTGATGAAATTAGCTGTAGGAAATCTATATTGTAATAAAACTGTTCATAAAAGTGAATTGTCATTTAGAGGCACAATTTCCATGGGGAATAAGTTTTATGTTTGTGTGCATCTTTAAGGCAAGAAGGTGTTCTTTTTTTTTTTCCCAATGGTTCTTTCATTTAAGTGGCTTTATAAAAGCATAGAATATGCAGAAACATTTTTACACCCATGAGAATCTCATTATGTTTTGTGCATGTCTTCTTCCATTTCTATTTTTTTTTCCTTTAAATTCAGGATAATCCATGATGGTGTAGTCATTTAGCTGTGAGGAATATTTAGGTTACCACAGTGAAGAAAATTGACAATATGTGTAAATGAATGTGCCAATTTCTTTATAAGTGGAAATATTTAAATTGATTGGTTACACTGATGGAGCCTGATTATTTTTCTCTCTCCTCTGTGTTTGATTACAAAATACACTATAAAGTCAACTTTACAAATACATAAAAAGACACACATACCCCAAACTCTGTAAAGCTAATAGGATGTGTTACAAAACTCCTCCTTTTGAAGTGATCTAAAGTTCAAAAGCTTATTTTGTCTAAATATTATGAAAATACTGGTACTTGTATGAAATTGTTTTAAAATCGGAGTGATTTATGAGTGTTTATTAATGAACATAAGCTTAGTGCTTGGACCAAAACACAAGCCCTGGTGAGCCGTTGGGAGCTCATCCTGGCAGGATCCAAATGGGGTCAGATCACGAGGGAAAGTGAAAATAGTGAATCCCTCTTTTTCCCTCAAGGCAAGGCAAATTTGTGAAGATCCCTGCTGATCAGAACTCAGTGTTTCATCTTTCCTCATGCTTGGGATTTTTAATTTCCATTGATGGAGCTTTTTTTAGTGACGTTTCCTGTATCCTGATAATGTTGCAAAATCATCTAACCTATAAAAAAGACAATTTACAGTAAAATAAAACTCCTCCACTGTGTGAATTAAGGGATGGGGAAAACTCCCATTGCCACTTGTAGTACCTAAGGAGGCTAAAAGAATGGTCTTAGTGTGCAGTGAACCACTTCTGAGATTATACAACAACAGCAAAGGCTCTACAAAGGCTGCTTAAGAGTATCAAAGGTGAATATTACAAAGTAGGGCTTTGCAGATCTACAAGCAACACTAACCCCACTGCTGTTTCTGTGGTGAGACTTGACTACAGCCTACAGACAGTATGATGAAAGTAGCCATCTGCAAGTATTCCAGTAATTTTAATTTTTTCCACAGCTGCAGAGATGAATCTGTAGAAACGGTAAAGACAAAATGCAGATATGAGCAGGTTGAAGACAGAACAGTAACTCTGTATTACTGTGGTTTTTTTTCCCTTCAGGATCAAACTTTGCTTTTGCAAAATATCAGGCTGTTCCTTTAGTTTTATGTTAAGGCCTCATAGCTGACAGCACTTGAATTCCACCAAAATTGCCATCATTTCTCCCATCAGGCTCTTCCCTTGTCCCATTCTGCCTCACTGCTCTCTCCTGCACAGCAGGGACTTCATGATGGTGTAGGGTATGCCAGACCTGGGAGGAGGGAACACGTCTGCTGCCCTCTCTCACTGTATCACACAACTTTCCCCTCTGGTACCCACAACTGTGTGTAGACTCTGTGCATATTTAAAGCAGACAAAGGGAAACAGATACATGTACAGATAGGCAGACCAGCTCAGAGCACTCCTGAAAAATTACAAAGAAAAGCAGTTCTCTCATTCTAATTAAATCTGAAACTCACTTCCACTTATGAGCCTAATTACATTTCAAAGAGGTGCACTTCCAATGTGTGCAAATGTTCTGGCATTATGAGAAGCTGGATGGACTCTGGCTTCAGATACAGAAATGTTGGACTTGAGAGTGAGATATTTGTAGAGGAAACTTCCCTGACCATCCATCCACCAATATAAAGAAAACATCAGCAGAAAATATTAAGAGTCAAAGGCTCTTAATAGAGCCTCTAACGTCCATAGAACTTACTTCAGGGACAGTCATTCAATCAGCAAATTTGTTAACAAGAAAGGGTTGAAAAAGTTGGGGAGTTCTGTCAGCAGCTGGAAACTTTCCACTTCCATCATACCTGGTGCTTTCAGGCATTGCCAAAAGCCACAGCTGATTATATACTCTCTGACATTGCAGTAAGCAGTTATCTTCACAGAAGAAAGAGGGGTTTATATAAGAGGCCTTGAACTCACCTGAATGTTTTAGGAACGTCCTTCATTTCATTTCTTCCTTTGTCTGATTTCTTACTGCAAAGGACAGGGAATTGCAGCAGAGACACTGATTTCCAAAGCACTAGACACTGGAAATGAGGAACTTGAAGAGAAGGAACCTCACCGTCTTTGAATGCAACAGATAGCAATCTGCCACACCCCAAATGCACAGGAAGTAGTGAAAGGAGTTGAAAACCAGGATTAACCATTATGGAAGTCAAAGTCCCTCTTGGTATCATCGCATGAATGTGTGCTTGTGTGTTCAAGAAATCTATCTTGAGGTTTTGGATAGCAAATGGGAAAAGCTACTCCAAACTGAAACATCCAAGATCACTACATTCATTCTGAAGCTGAACCCAGCTAGGCAGTTCAAGTACTACTGTGCTGGTTTTAGCATCAACCTCTTCAGACAATACAAATTGCACAAATATGCACAGATCATAGTGCTTAATAGCAACAGAGTTAAGCAGATTCCCATCAGGATCAGATGAATCAGGGGTGTGAATCTGTCAGAGACTCTCATTTATAATAAAAATCTTAGTCAAAATAAATATTTTTGGACAATTTTTTTTTTTCCCTCTAAGATCTTCCAGTATGTTTCATTTTGGGAATAGAGGTTATGCCCTCAGGTTATGCCCTCAAGCAGCCCTTCCTCTGTCCACACAAATATTCATGTAGGGGTCCCATTTCATTTTGCCACTTGTGCTGCGTTTCTTCTGAAAAACTTAGCTATTTAAATTTGTTTCTTCCATTAAAGAGGACTTACCAGTGTGTTTTGCTCAGTGACTACAGCAATGAGCATTGCTAGATAGATGTAGACAAATATTTTCTGTCTAATTCTACACCTGAAGTTAAATTGCAGTCAATATGAAACCTAGCCACTTTTATAATTCTACCCATATGTTATAAGGATTTGCCACATATTTTAACGTAAGTGCTACATATGTCATCAGCTTTGTGGTAAATATGTCTATTTTTCCTCCTGGAATTACAGAAGGGAGAGGTTAGTGTCTGGTACATTCCATTATTTATTGTCTCAATTCAGCACAATTCAATATATTCTGTTAATTTCCTTTTCCTTTTTTAAAAGAAATAATAATCTGTCACTGAGGTTGTAACAGCTCCAATGTTAATGGAATTGTATGAGACAATGTCATTGAAATTGGATCGGTCCGAATGGAATCATTACAGTCCGTCCATTCAGACCTTAACGGCTCCATCAATCGATGTGTGTAGGACGGAGCCCAAGGTGTTTTGAGGAAGCTCTGAGGTGCATCTGAGTGCACTGAGCCTGTGTGCACCTTCAGAGCTCAATAACACGAGCCAAAGGTACAGTCCCAAAATCTCCCAGAGACCCATTAACTACAGATCACACAGCAAAGAGCTCCCACAGAGTGAGCCTGGCCCATCCCAACAGCACATAGTTTGGGAGTCAATGAAAGAGCTGATTGCAAGAGAGAGGGGTACCAGTGTATACTTAGGAATCATTCAACCTCTATCCTCAGGGATTGTTCATCCACACAGACCTAGAATTCTATGCTTGAAATCCCTTAGGGCACTTTTTAGTAAAGCAGTAATGAATGCACAGAGCCACTGATTTCTTTCCCCTGTTTAACATTTCACCCTTTTCAATAGGCTACAAATTCCACAGGTGCCATACTTCACTACACATTTGCAAGCTTGGATATGTTGAAAAGCATTGAATACAGGGAACTTCTGGCCTTGACTTCTGACTGCTGAAAACGTAGCAACTCTTTTGAGGAGAAGAAAAAAGAGTGTCCCCACAAGTCAGGGCAGTGCTGATTATTCATTTAGATATATCAAACTGCCTCAAATCCCAGCACTAGTAAATGGTAGGCACCATACCTGCTTACAGGAGGTTGCTGCTGAGTGAGCAAAGTGGATTATGCCAAAGAAATTTCTCTCGGTGCTTCTTTAATAGAGTTCAGCCCTCCAGGGCAGGGGCCTAGTGCTGTTGTACAGCATGTTGGAATTAACACAGAAAATTTGGTGGTGTCCAGGAAGTATAAAATGGTAAAGAGGTGTAAGAATCTCAAGCCCTGTATCTGTTCCATGCCTTTGTTGACTTATGAAGATGGGAGAATACTAGAAAGCACTGATGGTAATAAATAATATATAATAAATAATATAAATTATATATAGTAAATAATTAACATGAGCACCCCCAGAAGTCTTTGATGGGAATTTCCTCAGCTGAGTATATCATTATTTTTCCCACAATTTTGGCGAAATAGTTTTCTCAGTAGTCATTCAAAAAATCCCAAGTAATATATATTTAGCTGAAGCTAGCCCCTTTTTTGTTCATTGGAGCAACTTCTCAATTTCAAGAAAATTCAATATAAACATTAAAATCTAAACTTAAAGTGAATTTTAAACTCCAAGAGGATTTAAACCCCAAGAGGATTCTTAGTGTGGATATCTTTCCCACTCTATTCCGAAGGAATACAAGGACTCTTAGCCTGTACTCATAACTCTCTTTTCTCACCGCAGTTGAAGTCTCAATGCCTTGTGTTTCACTTTTGGACAGAGAAAATAAAAAACGAAAAACAAAGTATAGGCCGGAGGGAGGCATTGTAGTGAAAATTCTGAAAGGAATAAAAAACAAAATATTCCAATCATTGGAATTGTTTACTTAATGTTTTCCTCTAATAGCCTCACTCAGCTGGATTTGGTGCAGTGGCAGACTCTCATGTTACTTGATGCATGTCTGTTTGCTCCCCATTTTCCATAGTCCCAGGACCAGAAAGAGCTATGAGCAGATGTGAGCAAAGATGCCAGAGTCAGTTATTGTTCAGACACTCTTAGCAACCAAGGACAGAAACTGCAGAGGATTTGCCTGTAAAAATAGAACATAATTAGTAAAAAAATGGAAGATACAAATGCAAATAAATTGCTTTTTCCAGCTCAGATGTGATGTGAGGTCATATTCTGTGTTGGGTGTTTCATCCAGATGCTGCACATACAGGTCAGCCTTTGGACCCTGCCCATCCAAGGCAGCAGAAAGGTCAGGAATACCACAAGGCATCAAAATACTTCTAGTTATTTTTATTTGTTTCACTACTCAGTATTCACACTGTATTAAATTCTGTGTGCTACTTCTTTGTTATCAGATAAAGAAGGGAATGAATTGGGCTTTACATCTGGCTGCAAATACCTGTGATCAAAAAGCTTTACTCTCTACTTTACTCTCTAAAGTAGTGTTATCACGTGTATATCTTGTCTGTCAGCATTATGGTACATCAAAGATAATGCCTATGATTTTACTCTGACATCTTTAGAGAGCATATATAAATCTCCTCATTTTGCCATCCCAAAACATTGTGGAAGGCAGACATGAAATAATCTTTTCTTTCTAGGTTATGCAGCTGCCACTACTGTTTCCAATAGTCCTTTATTTTTTTCATTGCTTGATGGTGTTCTCATGAGTTTTTGGCTGACCAAAAAGGACAAGACAAATAACTGGAAAATTCAAAACATCTGCAGTCCTGCATCTTGGTATGTGGTCTGACACCGTGACAGCATCTTCAATCCTACACAGATAATAAAGCCAACATTATTACTGGCAAAACTTCAGGGATAAAGTACAGACAATAATGGGGGTTTATTCTCATTTAAGTCACAGTATAAGGAAAAATTCACCTTCTCTGTTTTATTATTGATGAAAGTGGAGCATAGCCTGGTGTACATGTATGAGGAAAAGTGGGAGAAGATGTAAGATAGAACAAAAAAAACCAGCAAAGGGCTGGTTTGGAAACCAAGTTTGGGGCTTTTTTTATGTAAAATGAAAGTTTGAAATAAAAATACTTCAGGATGGAAAATGGAACTACCAAGCCTCATGGGGGCTGTGTCCAAGCCCAAATAGTCCAAGTGCCTGTGTCCCCATTTGCCTATAGAAAGCAGGTCATTTTTCCAGGGACCTCCTTCCCTTATGAGGAATCACAGCTTCCAGTTTAGGGACTGTGTGCACTCTGTGAGTTTAACTTGTGGTTTTGGTCTTAGGTGGCAAGTGAGAATTGGAATAATTAAGCTTTCAGCTGAAATTTCTCAGTTCACTCACTGAACTCCATGGTGTATTTTTTTTAATCTTCAAATTTTACCCCCGAAATTGTGCTGACTGTTAAGCCTACAAAATGGGAAAGGAGGCCCCTAGTTGCTTCTAAGCCAAATATTCTCATTTCTCCTTTCCCATTACTTCCCAAATGAGACATAATTAAGCAATTTTGCTTCTCATGGTATTAAAACTAAAGACAAAGCTATTTCAGCTATTTCTAGGCCTTTTTTAGAGAGGCTATCAAAACCAATCAGTGGTAGCAATTGAGAGACCGAGAACAGATGGTATGTGATTCCAGGTTCTGCCACATTCCTATAAATGCATTAATTTACTGCTGAAACAAAGTAAGTTTTTTAATGTCATTCATAAAAGGAGAAGATGACTTGAAAGATTGGATCAGTGATGATAATATGTTTTCTTTGGTAAATGACACTTTCCTCAAGCTTCACATTGTTATGTTCACCAGATCTGCAATATAGTTAACTACAAATTCTTTTGAATGGTAGTCAAGCTGCTACCTTAGTAATACTGTATATAAAGTTAAAATATTAATCAGTAAGCCTTTCTTTATTTCAATATGCTCTCCTTCAGAAGTAATCCAACTGGAGCCTTTTTACCTCATTGTAATTTATGAGCCAGCTGGAGCACAATACATTTTTAATAAAAATTAGGTACAAGCAGATACAGGGGATTAATAGTTGTATTATAATTTTATTGTTTTCAATATACACAGCCATGGAAAAGACAATCAAATATGGGGTCCATCTTGAGGATATAAAATGCAGTATTTATTTTTAATGGAAAGAGAATTTCATGAATTACTGAGCCATGAAGAGCTGATGGATACATTCACTGGGCAACACAAAAGACAACTAGAAAGAAAAGGCATTCAAAGCAACAAAGCAGTACTGGTTTTTGGGATGTAACACCTTTGATTATGCTCCAGAGTCTCAACACCACCTGTTTTCATAGACTATATATATTTTCAAAATTAATCTCTTTTTCTCAGCAGCCTATAGAAGCTGGAACTTCTTTTTCATATGTTTCTGACTCATATTAATTAACAATTTATTACACAGGGGAAAATAGGAGTAAAAGCAATGTTCATAAATTGATTAAACCATTAGAAGAATTATATCTTTCTCAGGCCTGCTTTAAACTATATTGATAGGACTGAGTAGTGGAAGTGAAGCAGCTATAAATTTTTACAATCCTTGCAAACTTTTGAAATATGCTCTCCACAAGTTAATATATTATTCTACATCTCTTTCCACAAACAGCTGGGCAGCAACTTAGCCACTGTTCCTGCAGTCCAAGCATCTCCATCTGATGAGCATTTCCTTTTGCTTCTAAAAATCCTAGATTTTCTCTCATATTCTTGCAAATACTTTTAAATCCTTCTAGACTTATGGGTGGATGTCTCCTTGATCCAAAAACCTTCCAGTTGAATGAGGAACTTGCTAAGGAATCATTGTTCAGCATTTAATCTGAAAAAATGATCTGGCAATTGAATCAAAGCACATCAAAGACAATTCCAAGTAAGAAAAACAAATCTTCTAATAAAGGGCAGCTCTTTTCCTTAGATATGCTAATTATATTACAGCAAACCCCAAAATGTGGTGTGTGCTGTTCTTCTCCAGGGTTCAGGGATGTGATGTGAAATTTCTTTGAAGGAGACCCCAAAGATATGCTTTTTTAAATTTTTTTTTTTTTAATGAAATGAATGGGTAACAAAGGGCAGGAAAATCTTCAGATACAGCATGCCAACAGTGAAATCTTTGAAGGGGTACATACTGGCAATGAAAAATATCCACTGGGACTATGCCTTCATCAACTCGACAGAGAGACTATCTGTCTGAAAGCTTTGAAGAAACCCCCTCCTTCTGAAGAGATGGGAAATCTTTGAAGTTATGAAGCATGTATTAATCATTTTAGATAGGTAAACTCTGGAATAAAACTCATTCCAACCTGTAGTATTCTTTCTTGGTGCTTTGTTAACTAAATCACGCAGCACATTGCACTGAGGAGGAGAGGGTCGTAGCAGCCCAGAGTGAGATTTTTTTGCAATCTTGGAGTGGAAGCTTACTGCACCATAGGAAGTGAATTTTGACTGTGAGTTAAAAGTACCATCTAGGCTACAAGACATGTAGTACGTATGATCTGTCCAGATCCCTCTGCAGNGTATAAAATGGTAAAGAGGTGTAAGAATCTCAAGCCCTGTATCTGTTCCATGCCTTTGTTGACTTATGAAGATGGGAGAATACTAGAAAGCACTGATGGTAATAAATAATATATAATAAATAATATAANTCAGCAGATTGACACTCCTGCCCAGCTTGGTGTAGTCTGTGAATTTGCTAGCAGTGACTCAATCTCCTCATCTAGGTCATCAAAAGAGAGGTTTAACAGGACTGGGACACTCTGATCCTGAGATACACCACTAGTGATCAGGAACAAACAGGATGCAGCACCATTCACCACCACCCTCTAGGCCTGGCTGTCCAGTTCTGAATCCAGTTGAGAGTGAACCTGTCCAAGCCGTGGGCTGTAGCTTCTCCAGGAGAATGTTGTGGAAAAGTGGTTTGTCAGGCAACACCTGCCTTTCCTAAATCCTTGCTGGCTGGGCCTGGTCCCGTGGCTGTCTGTTGCATATAGGCAAAACCTTACAAAAGGAACGCCTTGTAAAATCATGGCTCAGGCCTGTTACTTTGGCTAAGTAGAAAAGGACTATGGGAAAGTGACTCAGCTGGATTAGAGGTAGAAAAACATGTTACATCACCATTACACATTCACATGGTGGTGTATGGTGCTTGGTGGAATTATGGTGGAATTATGTTTGTTGTGATTTAAAACTATGTAACTGATGAAGGCCTAACTGCCTAGAAAGGCCTGGTTTTTGCAATAAAAGGGCTCTCCTTTGTACCTGCCTGGGGACTCTGTGTCACTATGGAGCCTCACCCACGGCTGTCCCATCAATGCCGTGTGATCTCACTCAAGGTGATCTGCTCCGTGGCCATGCCAGGCCCCATGGCCAGGCTGACAGGCTGTTCCCTGGATCCTCCTCCATCAACGCTCCGTGACTTGCTAACGGAAAAATAGCAGCAGCAGCTCTAAGAGAGAAGAGGTACATGCCACATTATGCAGCCTCTGCTTACCCTTTTGTGGCCCAGACTGAGGGGCCTTATTATTGGGAGTCAAACTAGTCGTTGGCTTCCCAGAACATCCAACTTAGAAAGACAAGAGACGGGCAATTAGAAGAAAAATAAATTACCGTGGCTAGATGGCAAAGCCCTGTCTCTTCTTCACAGCAAATCTAAAAAATGCATATTCCCCCTAACTTAAACTTGAATTGCGTACATTTAGGAACATTGCAGTTTTGTGGTGGAGTCAAGTCACATATTGAGTCACATGGACTTCATTACCATCCATGCACAGTCTGCTGTGCCCAGATGCTGAGGGTGAAGGTGCTGAAGGCACCAGTCTGTGTCTGCATCTGGGATGAGCTCCAAGCAATGGTGCTGTTTTGAAGTGAATCCCCTGTTTGGTCCTGTGTACTCCCGGCTGATCCAGTCCACAGAGCAGTTTTGATTCATTCACACTAAATCCTTTCTGGAGGAAGGCTGCCTTCCATGTGTGCTACTGATGTGCTCCATAATGGGGACATCTTGGCTTGCACCAGTACGTAGTCCTCTGGGGAGCCTTGAATCCCAAGTCTGTTGAGGACCATCGGGCCACAAAGAACCAGACAAAATCTAGTACAAAATAAGCCTTTGGAACAAATACAGCACAATTACAAGGGTCTCACCATCAGCTGCCTTGATCTACTCCTCTTCTGGTTCCAAAGGAGTCAAGTCAGACAGCCAAATTAGCCTCTTTTTTCTTTTTTTTTTTTTAATTATATGTGCAAGTACTAGTTATTTAACTAACTATTTCCTGAGTTAACCTTAATGTCTCTCTGGGCTATATTCAGATAGATAACTGGAACCTTAAAGTTCAAGAAAATTATTACCTATTAGGGTTACCTTTGTACTGAGGGTATGCCTTTATACTCCCAATAGAGCCAGAGGGAAGTCAGGTGTGACACCAGACAGCCCTCACAGGCAGCTGTGATGTGGCTGCTCATGTCTCTTCCCTGACTGCCTGTTAAATCTGCCCTACTAGCCTCACTCATGTGGTCAAATGAATTTAGATACCTGAATTGATTGTAAATCCACCCTGGATGCCACCACTTCCAGGACAGTCTTTATGAATACACCTCTCTGGACTGCATTCTCCAGTTATGAGAGCTAACTCCTACTGTCTCCTTCCTCTCTCTCTCTCCATTACTGGTATTGACCACTTCATAGCAGAACCCAGCACATCCAATTTAGTCTTTATTTCAACTCTAATGAAAATGAGGTGCTGGATGGGTACACAAACCACAGCACTGAGTAGGACATTTACATCTGACAGTTCCCAATAAGCGTTGCTGACCTCCCCCAACCAGTCTAAAGAGAAAAAACCATCTGTGGCAGGGAGTTAAGCCAAAGCTCCAGGTCCTGAGTTAATAACAGCTGATGCAGCCTTACCACAGCAGAGCTGTGCCTTCTGGGATTTGCTGTCCCAGCACTGTCACATGTAAACAAGACTCTGACAACTTCAGTGACTTCCAGAAATCACTTCAGTGAAACGCATAAAATAGGGGTTTTTTTAGATTTGCCTTGTAAATAAACGTCCTGTGTGATCAATGATCTGCATGTGCCCTTAACACTTGACATTTTTTGATCTTACATAAAAGTATAGCTGTGATCACACATCAATTTGTATTTTGGCCCTTCTGAAAAGCGTGATTTGCAAAGGATCATAAGCACATTTTCTTTCCTCGTAGGTTTTTAGCATCCAGGCATAAAATGTGCTCAGATTGTCTTTTGGATGAAAAGCTCACAGCATGTATTTTGTACCTGACACTATTAATACTTTCATATTTGTCTTGTATGTCACTTTTTCACTAACTAATAGATCATTCTTGTTATAGGCATTCCTTCACTACTGAGTTATCTGGAGAATGGTTGATATCAATGAGCTCCTTGTGGAATATGAAAATATCCTGGGAGAGAAAGCAACGCACCACCTGGTTGGAATATTGTTTTGCTTTTAAAAAATGAGGCATATATCTCAGGCAGTCAGAGAGCTTTGGATAATGCTGAATCCACACTTATGTGCCTGTTTAAAAATCTTTTCTCATACAATGTCTCTTTTTCTTCTCAGCGAGAATAGACACAGCCCAACATTTAAAATTGTTCATTTTGTAATGCAAACATACTCCTGCTGCTAAGCTGCGGATTTCAAACCAGTTAACAAATTACAAAAATCCCTTTTCAGAAGACAGATTATTTGGAATTATCAGCTCTGATGTGCTGTTTAATTATGCATGCTTTTGTGCTAAGCATCTTTAAATATTAACGAGATATGTTTTTGCACTTATGACCTAAAGTAGATCTATGGTAAACTCACATGTCTGTTGGCAGTAAGTCATCATGGGGCTGCTGTACAGCAACAGCTCCTTTTAGACTCAGAGCTTGTCTGTGGTTTTTCTCTTTTGTATCACTGCCAGCACTGTGGAAAAGGAATCAGGGAAATCACAACACTGACAGAGAGCCCTTCTCAGATGAATGGGGCTGAGATAATTCTCACATCACTTTCTGTCTCACTCTCAACATGAAAAAGGAGCATCTGAAAGCTGCTGTGAAATCCCAGTGATGGGTGCAGCAAAGGCTACATGGCAGAGAGGGGCAGCTCACTGGGAAAGGAGGAGTGCTGGGCTGCCCTTGAGTCTCTGTCCTCAAGGAGGATATTGAGGTCTTATCCTGGGGTGAGGTTCAGACAAAACAGTGTTTTGGAGGGGAGAAAGCCTGTAAAAGAGATAAGTATTACAAGGGATAAGATACTGAGAATATCACATTACTCAAGATCTGCTTTACTCCAGAGAGTGGGACAGCAGTAGGATCCTGGACAGAATAAGCGGCACTTGATAGCCTGATGCTCTCAAATAAAATGCAGATTTCCAATGCCTCAGTGAATATCTGAATGGATGCCTGACCTATCCAGACCAGATGGATTTTAACAGTATATAGATACATTATTGATCTCCTGATCACTTCCAGTTTAGTCAGATCATCTCCTACAATCATCAGGCCCAAAAGTTTCAGCTGATTCCCAGGAAACAGAGTTTAGAACGTTGATGTACATGGACTGATTTGGGCAAAAGCAAGGAGAGAAATGCTTAAGCCCAAGCTTCTAGTAATAACATAGACATTGCTGGGCTTGAAAGCCCTTCCGGTATGGTTCCTGGACTCTGAGAATGTTTCTGGTCTTGCTTTCATCAGACACAGCAGAAACCTGAATGACACCAGTGGTTAGTGAGAGCTTCACTGCAGCCTGGGAGCTGGTCCAGTGTCACCCCTCTTTGGCCACAAGGCCTGTTACCTGCTGCCTGGTCACCCTGGACCTACACACATGCTCAGTGGCTGCGCACCAAATCCTGTACATAACCGCAGAGCTGAAGTAAAAACAGTTTTAACATATTTCCTTGGACAGCTCCTCACTGGAGAAAGAAGAGAAGGGAGAGGGTGTGCTGGACACAAAACCCGTGCACCTGCTCCCCCTGGAAGGGCTGTCTCTGGAGCTCACCTCCCCGTGTCAATGTCACTGCTCTCTGCCGTGGTTTTATTCAGAGCTGCCCCATCACCAGATAAGATAAGCCATCCTTTCCTTGACAAAACCTGACAGCAACACAGGCCTCACATATTAAAACATGGCCCACTTTGCTGACAGCAGATAGCATCTGCACTGCTCACAAATCGCTCACAGTGGTTAGAAGGTGCCTTGTACTTACGAATGTTCTTGCCTGATGTATTAAGCCAATACACAAGCTCATTACCTCCACTTCTTCCACAGAGCTTACCTATATCGAAAAGCTGTCACACAGCAAAGCATTAAACAAATACAGGGACTGCCTGGTTATTGCTGTCTGTGGCACAGCAGTGCTTGCAGAGCAAGGCAAGGCAGGGGACTGGCTGTGCCAGCACTGGCTGGGGTTGGATGCAGAGTAGCAGTGGAAGTAGCACGGGCTTCCTTCAAAAGGTGTCCTCGTTTGGGCTGGGATAGGGTCAGTTTTCTTCTTAGTAGCTGTGCTTTAGATTTAGCATGAGAATAATGTTGATAAGACATTGATGTTTTATTTGCTGCTAAGTAGTGACTATCTTAAGTCAAGGAATTTTCAGTGTTTCATGCCCTGTCAGTGAGGAGCTGTACAAAAACCTAGGAGGGAGCACAGCTGAGATAGCTGACCTGGAACAGCCAAAGGGGTATTCCATAGAACATCATGTCCAGTATATAAACTGGAGGTGCTAGCAAGAAAGTGGGAAAAATGCTGCTCAGGGATGAGCTGGGCTTCGGGCAGGAAGGGATGAGCAGTTGTATTGTGCATCATTTGGTTTTTTATTTTGTTTTATTACCCTCACCTTTTCATTACTGTGCTGCTGCTGATGGAGATTATTTTATTTTACTTTATTTCAATTAATAAATCTCTCTTCTATATCTCAACCCACATCTTACCTTTTTAAGACTCTTCTCTCTATCCCACCGGGGTGGGAGGGGAGTGAGCACGCAATTGCAAAGTACTTCATTTTCAGCTGGGTTGAACCACGGCAAATGGCAAGACAGAGCAGAGATAGGGCAGGAAATATTCTGTCAGGGCATACAGGACTCAAGCATGTCACATGGCACTAAGGCAGGGTAGGAGATCAGTGATATATTTAAGGTCCTGCAGGCAGTCTGTGGCAAAATGAGGAGAAAACCTGAATATCCCAAGCCTTCAAAGGGTTGTCTGTCCCTGAAACACCACTTCTTCCATGTTAGACTGACCTCTCACCTTGGTATTTTCTCTGAGAAAGGAGTCTGCAGCACTCCTTCTACCACTGAAAAGATTCACTGGAAAATAAAAAAACTTATGATCATGGGTGTTACTTGAGTGTCTGATGATAAACAGCTTTTGTTTACTCTCTGCTGCAAAAGAAGAGTGACTAACCACCCATACAGCAAGGAGGGGGATGACCCAGTAATGCAGCCCATTCCCTATCAATTCCTGCAGGAAAGGGCACAAATGGGTGCATGAAGTGGCCTGGAAGCACCAGCTTGCTCCCAACCATCCCTTTCCAGAGGTTTGTATGTACACAGGGTGGTGTGGTACATGGCCAGTGTGCAGGACACACATAGCACTCAGACTGACCAGGCTGGGTCAGAGAGGGACTTAGATGTTCCGGATAAGAGGAGGAAAAATGGACAAAAAAAACCACAGAGAGACCCAGAGAAAAAACCAAGAATCTGCAATTCAAATTCATTCATCCCTGAGGGACTGGTGAAACAACTGCTTGCAATTGCATTAGTGCATTTTAATATGTTAACAGGCCCCCAGCTTCTGCTACCTGCCCTGGCAGCTGCAGTGTGGTCGGGGCCACTTCCTTCTGTCCCAATGTCAGACAGGTTTCCTCAAGAGGGTTAAAGTAAATAAACTTTAAATCACACTGCAGCAGACTGAGAGAATACTCAAGGCCAGTTATGATTATCTCAGCTCTAGGCTGGGAATGGGCTTGCTGCATCAGGAGGGATTTTTCTAAGGATGCCAGGAAATGCACAGAACCGCTGCCAGCGCTGCCTTCTCGTCAAAAATTTGCTTGCATAATTTACACCAGGTGTCATTGTAGGTAGAAAATATTGGGATGTTAAGGAAGTCATAACATTGGCAGACGATATTTTATGTAGTAATATGCATGCTGAAGACAATAGGAGTATCTCCTACAAGTGAGTACCACTCAGTATGAATAATAGCTCCAAGGTCAGGCCCCTAATGAACAGTTGTCTAGCTGTGAATGCACACACTTTTTCAATGTGTTGCAGGCAACACTCTCAGCTACCCAATTAGGTTGATCTGTGAAAATGATTATTCATTATCTGAAGTCTGAGAGTACAGAATTTTGTATCTGGGCAGTGTGCCTTAAAGAAAAAGCACGTGAAATTCGAATGTCAGATAAGGTGACTGCATGATGAATGAAAAGAATGTGCCATTACTCTTATGGCTTTCCCTGGGAGTGCATTGAATTCATCAAAAGGTCAGAGTAAAAAATCCAAACTTTTAAGATCAGGTCAAAATCAAAGATTCAAGTGTTAATTTTATGAAGGATGTTACCTTATGCATACAATGCAATTTCTGATTTAAAACAAACACAAAACAAAAATAATGTATTTTTATTTTTTAGAAAAGTGAGCTTTCAGTTGTGTTCAAACCAGTTATCTGGAAATCCTGAAACATGGCAATTTCTGCTTGTATGGGGTCTCCAAAATTACGCAAGATAAATTCCATTCTTCTGAGCATCTGCAAAAGAGCTGTAGGCCACAACCCTCCTGCTACCTGGTCTCTCAGGAATTCCCAGTGGCACTCCTCCTTCACTGAAAGGTGATGGCCAGGCCTTAGAAGACTGTTCTACTGATAAGTGGGATATGGGAGCCCTGGGAGAAGTGACATGGGCATAAGGATCCAAGGCTGCTGGGAAGAGCTGAGTGCTTCAAAAGCCTGAGGATATCAGTTATTTAGCACCAAAGGCAATCAGGGTAAACAAAAATCCATGACATCATGCAATGACAAAGGTTAAAGCAAGGGAGAACAAGCAATAGGCAGAGGAAAGAGGTCATCTCGATGAGAACCCTTTGTACCCCTTCAGCTTGACTAGGACGGCCTGTGAGAGAGCCTTACCCAAAAGAAGGCATTAACCACCTCATAATTTCTCCTTCCACTCACTGAGACTGGCATTGGCTCTGTTCATTCTCCCAGCCAGAACAGCTTCTCTGAGAGTCTGCCCTGGGGAAAGGAAAAAGAAAGGAGAGTTAACAGAAAGGCTAAATATTTCAGCTGGCTACTGGAAGAAGAAAAGAGAAAAGGAAAAAAAAAAAAGATGAGAGAAAACAGGTTGTCCCACCTTGGAAAAGTACATTAAGAGGCAGGCAGATCTGTGGAAATAGAAACAAAACAGATTCTCATCATATGGGAGGGGCATCTTTTTGTCTGAGTCTCTAATTCCCATCTAATCTTGGGATGTAGCTCCTGAAGCTTGGATATGAATATGAACCGAATCACTAGATGCCAATTTGGAGAGAAACTTCAGTGTAAAATTGATTTGGCCTCACCCTGCTTGCTTCAGGTCAATATGCCTGTGAAAAGAAGCTCCCTGAAACTCTCTGGATCTTTGTCTTTTGTAGTGTCAAAGCTCTATTCCCCTCCAGCTCAGACACCACTGTTTTCCTTGCAGCTGCCTGTCTGTGGACAACTTGGCCTTCACCTGTACCTGATCCATCCTCACCCAGGGAAGCCAGGGTTCCAGGGCATGCACTGCTGCAACAGCCATGTGCAGGAATTGCTAATGATGAAATGCAAAAGGCATTTCTCCATTATACTCTTTCTCCCGCGCCAAGTTTTCCCTTGTTAATTAGGAGGAAAATTTCACAACTTCACCACCATATAATTAAATCTCGCAATTAACATGTGCACTTAAGCCATCATTTTGAAAATGAGACTTATGCGGGGAAGACTACTTAAGGGAAAGCACCAGGATGGAGGGTGAAACTGTGACACTGTGCTAATGATCCAGAACAGCAGTGGTTAAATGATAGGTCTTGCTGACAGCACTCTGCACATCTGACATGTGCAGGAAAGGGCACCATGCTTATGGACGCTAATCCAACACAGTACCAATAAAAGGGGAGTGGGGGGGGGGGTGACAAAAGCAGAGGTAAATACATTAAGTCTCAATTAAAGTACTGACACGAGAGAGAGATGAGGTTAATATATTTTAGGAGAAAACCTTTCTGTGAGTGAGTGGCTGATCTCAGCAGGATGATGTGAGAGAGGTGATGACAAGGGAAAAGGGAAGCACTTTTCATTTCATTTAGACCCTACTTGGAAGTGGTGGTGTAGTCTCAGGGCTTCATGGCCTGCATTGGCACATCTCTTTGGTTTCCATCACCTTCCAGATGCTAGATAGATTTGGAAGAGCTGGACTCAACTGCAGCCTTGCTCTCTGCTTCTGTGATGCCACAATAGCTTGGGTTGTCCAATGCACAGATTTGCACCCCAATTGCCCCTGGCTCAGACTCAGCACCTGGGGGAGCACAGAGCATGATTTTTCTACCCCACAAACATCCAAGCTCTATGTCTCCAGAGCGATTTTGCAGCATAACTGTTTGTGCGTATATTAGGCAGCACACAAATGTCTTAGGGGAGCTGCAAGTTTTTGCTGGATAGTTATACAACAGCAGGCAAGCAGCCTTGGGTCTCATTTGGTGATTTGACATATATAACAATACAATTAAAACAAGCTTCAAAAAGTTAATTATTGCAGACTTAGTGGTATGTCGTACTGTGACCACCCACCCACCTCAGCTCTTTCTGTGCACAGTGAGAAAAAGTGAATTGCATCTTTAACAGCAATCTGTGTTAACATTTTAAATGCTCTGACTGAATTTTATTCAGCAGCTAGAGATTTCCTCATTCCAAAATAATCCTTATTCAATTAGCAAAGTACAGACAGTATCATGAAATAGTCACAGAAATCCATCACAGAAACAAAGCATGATTTCCTTTTATACCTCCTGACACTCACACACACACCACGACACTTATTAAGATGACATCCAGCATTCAGGCATAAAATCTTAAATTACAGAGTGATTGGGGCTTTTCAACTGATCCATAAAAGTATGCACTTAGCAAAATCTGAGGACAGGTAGAAGAGATGGATAACATCCAATTCACTGCTGTTTCAAGGCAGGCACTGAGGCATGCAAAAATAAACATTTGCCGAGGTGAATGCAGTGTGCTATTTGTACAATGCAACATGGCAACAACCTTTAGCAATAAAAATATCTGCAGATTTAAACCCAGAGGACTATATTGCATATCAATAGCAATAAAACCAGCAGAAATAGAAATGTATTATTTATAGACCTATTTATAAAACCTAAATACTTTTCCAGTGGACCTACTGCTATAGAATGAACTGTCTTCCTCCCCCTCCCTCCTTTAACAGCTTGGATGACAAGGTAGCAAAGAACTGTACCATTAAGAAACAACTTTGTAAAAGATCAAGAATTGGAATTAAGAAGAGATGCAACTTCCTCCTGCATATTTTTCCCAGTGATATAACCTGCATTTTCATTAAGCAGCCCCACTTTACACCTTTGGAAGTAGAATTACAGGCAAATCCCAGGTCCACAGCATACTCTAACTAGGAAGGTTGATTCTGCCCAATAAAGTTGAAAGGACCTTTGCCATTAATTTTGACTGCAGTTAACTAGATTATGACCAAGTTTTTAGCTTTCCTTTCCTTTCCTTTCCTTTCCTTTCCTTTCCTTTCCTTTCCTTTCCTTTCCTTTCCTTTCCTTTCCTTTCCTTTCCTTTCCTTTCCTTTCCTTTCCTTTCCTTTCCTTTCCTTTCCTTTCCTTTCCTTTCCTTTCCTTTCCTTTCCTTTCCTTTCCTTTCCTTTCCTTTCCTTTCCTTTCCTTTCCTTTCCTTTCCTTTCCTTTCCTTTCCTTTCCTTTCCTTTCCTTTCCTTTCCTTTCCTTTCCTTTCCTTTCCTTTCCTTTCCTTTCCTTTCCTTTCCTTTCCTTTCCTTTCCTTTCCTTTCCTTTCCTTTCCTTTCCTTTTCTTCTCCTCAGTGTAAATCTTTTTTTTGATTCAATGAACACATTGAAATGCCTGCAAAAGGAAAGAAGGTATTTTCACTATATCCTGTCACTCAAATATCTCCTTAAAACACTCATGTTGTTTCAAATCTCACATTCCTTTTATCTCACTATTGCTTATAAGACCATTACAAATAATAAATCCTTCCTGGGATGCCCCATTTTATGGACCAAAGCAATTCTGTGTTCACAGGAACAATTTTCCTTCCTTATATATATATATCCCCTAGAGCAAAACTGCGGGTGCTGGAGTTACTTTGCCAATGAAAAAAAAATTACCAGAGACTTAAAAGATTAGACCGGGGAAGGTAATGGATTATACTGATGGACTCAATCACCTACATTTACTTGAAGACCCTAAGTGTCTTCAGATCTGACCACAAGCTGCTGAGTAACACACTGAGTGATTTAGACAGTGGACAAAGGCCTCAAATCAGAATAACAGCCTACTGTTAATCAGCACTAACATGTTCTCTTGTTGCCTTCCTTACAGCCCCCAGCACAGAGCCCCTCCACGATGTGCCCCCCATCCGAGGGCAGCAGCAGCCCCCCACAGCCAGCCCATGTGAATGGGAGGTGATGCCACAGAGATCAGACATTCTCTTTGTCTGTTCTTCTTGCTACTTGTCCTTCCAGTGAGAAATCCATGCATTCAGATTACTGCAAATTACTCAGAAATCTCTCTGCACCCCCTCACAGCTGCTTGTAACTTGCACAGTCATCCACGTCTTTGTTGGATTTGACCTACAGACTTCAAGCAAAGTTTTGTCTGCTCTTACTGCATTTTCTTTTAATGTGCTTTTTTCAGAAGTATTAGACTGAGCTACTGAATCCTATCCTAATTTTTTCATCCCTTTTGCTCTGGATGCTTTCAAATGAATTAACTGTGACTCTAGCCCTTACTGTGCTGGTAAATTAGTATGAGCAGTGAGTTAAATAAGATGAATTCCATCCTGCTGTAACTTACCTTGGTGAAAATCTGAAACATTTACTGTAAAAATGTTTGGGTTATAGCAGTGTGGAAAAAAAAAAACAAAAGCAAAAACCAACCAACCAACCAAAAAAAACAGGCTTGAAGCAGCAGAATTAGATTAGTACTTCCAAAATATCTGGAACTTCATCTCCTTTTTCTTGACAAGTGAACTCTGGTCATCCTATCACTCCAATTTCTTTTGAAATTCTGGATGTTGAGTTCCAAAGCATGAGCAGTACTTGTGAGGAGAGGGATTGAGAGCTGGATAATCTAGTTTATTACATCTGCATATGAAATACGATTTAATTCCACATGTTTTATACAAAGAGGACCAAAAGGATTCTACATATAATTTTTCAAGACATACAGATTACTGGCCAAGGAACTTCACCAGATGTTTTCAATATATCTTTCCTGATGGAGATGTATCTTTTTACATATCAATCTCACCTAGCTCTCCCACAGACTTGAAGCAGCCCAGTTTTCTCCTAATGGGACAAAAGATCACATTTCCTATGTCTTTCATAAATTTTACTCCTAATTAAGTTCTCATTAATGGGATTGAGAAGGGCATCTTTATTTCCATTACACATGTGTTTGCTTTTGTGGGATTTTTTTGTTTGTTACTTGGATTTCTCTGGCTTTCTGGATTTTTAGAAGGTTTTATTGTTTGTTTTTTTCTCTTTTCCTATTTTGTGATTCACTTGTCAGGCAGAAGTGTCAGTGCAAAAAACTCTGTGCCATTTACCCAGTACCATTTGGTTTTCTGGTCTATTCAAATTTGTTAGCTTTTTTTTAACCTAGAGAGTGACAGAAATGACAAAAATTCTTTCTCACCAGCTGAGAATGGGTGATGCTTTGGAGCCAGCCATGTGGCTGACAACAGTGCCACCCTGTGTCCCTGCAGGCTGGGGGACCCACTGAAAACTAATTTATTAAACCCTTCCCAGCCACACCAGTTTCCTCCTCCTCTCCCACATCCACTAGCAGACTCCTTTCCTGCTGCTTTCTGGCAATTATTTAGTTTCTGAGCCTCCTCTTTAACTTTCTGCCAGGAGATGAATTTATGGCTGCCTGGCAGAGCACAGCCTTCGGAGCAACACAAATAACCATTTGAATAAGGCACCTTTCCTGAAACAGTTCAGGTCTGTAGTTTGGGTAGAAATGGTTTGATGAAGCTGCAAATCAATATTACTCTGTAAATTTTTAATGTTCACACCATGTGAAACGCTGTAAATAAAATAAGCTAACCACAATAGACTATTCTTTGTAGTTCATTTAAAAAAATGTCTGTTCAGCAGTATGGCTAACTACTCGCTGTAGATATGGCCTTAAAACTGTCTAGGCTAATACATCAAGACCAGAATTTGAATAACCTCTAGTGGCAGGCAATTTTTCAGAACTCCCAAATACTACAATAAGTAAAACTAGATTTTTTTTTTTCAAGTTATGTGCTAAAACGGATTGGTCAGAAAATAAGTAAAATGAGAACAAGATTCCTGCACTGGCATGTTTATTAATCCAGCAAAATGTTGTTAATAATTAGAGGTGAGCTCAGAGTGCAGAAC
Source organism: Phainopepla nitens (assembly GCA_013400175.1). Classification (NCBI taxonomy): domain Eukaryota; kingdom Metazoa; phylum Chordata; class Aves; order Passeriformes; family Bombycillidae; genus Phainopepla; species Phainopepla nitens. The sequence continues at coordinate 638,011 of VXBQ01010235.1, forward strand.
TCAGATCTCGATTTCAACCCTGGCTACACACAGTTCTCCTGGGAGTTTGGAGCTGGGGAATTTCTCGTGAAGTGACCCCATTATAGGAATGTGTACCTTTTATCCAGGCTTTAAAGGTTTTCTTTTTCGGTCCTAACCCATTATCTGTTTCCAGAGATATATTTTACAAGAGGAGCAAGGGGTAATGGATGTAAACAGAAAAAGAGGATTTTTCAGTGGGATATGAGGAAGAAATTCTTTACTGTGAGGATGGTGAGGCACTGGCACAGGTTGTCCAGAGAAGCTGTGGATGCTTCATCCCTGGGAGTGTTCAAGGCCAGGCTGGATGGGGCTTTGAGCAACCTGGTTTGGTGGAAGGATCCTTGCCCATGGCTGAGGATTTAGAACTGGATGATCTTTAAGGTCCCTTCCAACCCAAATCATCTGTGATTCTACAATTTTGTGAACCAGTGCACAAAATAATAACCTAAGCATATGTGACAGCAAGACCTGTTTGAAAAACAGAAACAAAACAAAACCACAAACCAACACACAAAAACACCAAAAAACCCAAAAAACATAAAAAACAAACATAGACAGCAACTGCAGCATAAAACTTCACTTTTGCACCTTTGGTTCTTAGCAGTGCCTTGCCTAGAGTGTCTCGGTGGGAGATGTGTCACTATGGAGACAGACTGATGACTTTTCCACCGGTGATATGTCACTGCCTGATTTGATGGTCCAGTCCCGGAGGGTGCCACGTGGGGGACATTGGTACAGTGTTCAATCTCGCCCTGCTGGCAGAGCGAGCAGTGCTGGGGAGCAGCATACGAAAGCCTGGTATAGAAGAATGTGTGTAGAAGGTTGTATGCTGTTCTATATGAGCACCCTCTTCTAATTCAATTCAATTCAATACAATACACCTCACAGCTCTCTTGGCTTTTCACAAGGGGAGAGGAAAGAGAGTGACAAAGCAGAGCACAGAGGTTTTCTTTGCCCTGAATTCTCTCTGGAGAGAAAACAAAGATTGGCTCGCATTATTGTCAAGCTGATCAGTAAAGTCCAAATCATAGTTTCTTTACTTGCAGCCTATCTCTGTTGTGAAGTTGCTGAATAATTCCCGGCTCTCTTGTTCTAATCCTCACTCTCTTGTTGGAAAAAACCCACACTTCTATGTCCCAGATTGGCCTCTGGGTTGAAGCGAGTCCCATTTTTCACAGGTGCGGCAACTGTGAGATGAGAACAGGTTGCTCAGGGTTTTATCTAGTCATGCACTGAAAACCTCCAAGGACAGCACAGCCTCTTCAGGTAACCTTTTGCTGTGTTTTGCTCTCCCCAATGGTTTATCCCCATGCCCAGGCTGAATCTAGTCTGTTTCAACTTATGCCTGTTGCATAAGTTAGCATAGCCTCTGTCGAGCCACAATATTGAGAACAAATTTCTGCTTTGATTCTATTTCATAATTTTCCTGACCATTTTTCCTAATATCTCAGTGTTTTAGATAGCTAAATCTTCTGGGAAAAATCTTCCATCTCAATTAGAATTACCTGTAGATACAATTTGTCAACTCTATATATTTTAATACACAGTTCATAACGGTGCCAAAGATATTCAACACTCCTCTCTATTCTCACATTCCACTGTCATATAGGAAATTTGTCAAATTATGTGTGACATCAATTAATATTCCCAAACCCTGAGAAGATGCTGTCTGGTGTGTGAGACAGGTAGAAAGGGTAGCCCTGTGCCTGGAGTGTGAGCAGGAGACAAGGTTCAGTCCTGAACTCCATCGCAGAGCAGACAGATGTCCTTACACAAACAACCCTGCTTTCACTTTCTCATATGTAAAAAGAGGATTTTAATGCTTGAATTTTGCCTCAGGGGTGTAATTCATAACTTATGATATATTCCCCCAATAACATCAGGGGCTCTATACCTATGAGCACTGCAGAAAATATTTTCCTAACATATTATCCATTAAAGCTCCATAAATTGCCTGATCCAGTACGAAGAATAGGCTGGACACCTGTTCATCTGATCCTGGTGTATCTTTCAAGCTGTCCAAGACATGGTCAGCCTGGGTCAATAGACCATCAGGAGAGTGATGACCTTGACAATGAAACTTTCTCCCAGGAAAAAAACAGATACCTCAGTCTGCAGAGCATGGAGAATTAAATACTTCACTTTGGAGGATTAAATACTTCACTTTCTGTCTCAGCTCAAGTCCAAACCAAAATCTCAATGATCTTATTAAACTCACATTCAAAAGATGAAGGGAGAGTATTGCAGCGTTCTTCACACATACTTAAGCTTTTTTTCTTTTCTTTTAATAAAACTTTTCACAGTATTTTAAAAGACAAAACTGGACATTGGTGAACAGGAATTGCTTCCTCTTCTCTCCAAAGTATGAAATTAGTCAAAGTCAGTTTTTTGAACCTTTGATAAATCGGATCATGAGACAATCCTCAGCTTTTTTACTTTCCAACCCCCTGCACAAATACTTGGCAAAGGCTGATACTCCCTGAAGATCACACAAAATCAGTTGTTCAACAACTGGTAGCTGATAATTTGAGACTTCCATATCCTGGCACCAGCTTAATGACTAAAAATTAAAAGTCCAGGGATAAACCCTCTGTTCTACCATATTCCTCCAGCACAGTCAAACACTGTTGGGATTATGATGGCTCTCAGACAGACAAGATCCATGCAGAGTATGGGAAAGAAATAAGTGTTGGTAGATATTCACAGTGAGTTCATCCCAAGCTTGAGGAAAAGAATATGTAGCTTGCTTGAAACTTTGGCAAGTGAAGGCCAGTGTCATCTAGAGAAAGAGAAAAGCATGAATGGATAATGTAAGCTTGCATTTTTCATTATATTAATCACATTTTAAAAACTTTATTATGACAAGGAAAATTCTGATTTTATTTGTTTTACCTCCAACTGGTAAAAGCTACCAAAAGGAGTGCCAGGAAAGATCACTTTACTGCCCACACAGGAATGGACATTATAAAAAAATGTAGTGGAGGAGTCAAATTAAGCTGAAAAATTGTCCTAACTGGGACATATTCCCAAAACAATGTGATTCACCCTGAAGTTTTGTAGAAGAAAAGATGGAATCAAATTAGAACAAATTCAAGATACAGCAGAACACTAAGCAGAACTGCACCAGAAAACCCTTATTGTCCCCATTCTGGCTTACCAGCCATCCCCCAGCCTGACTTGAGAATAGCAAGCGTGGACAGACAGCCATACATCATTTGTGAATGCACAAAACACAAACAAACATCTGGATTATTTTCAGAGCAAATTTTTCCTGTGTGAAACACTCCTTAATAAGTTTCCCAAATGGTTGCAGTATTCCTTATGAGACTGGCTCTGTTTACTTGGCATTCAGGTCCATGTCATGATTTGCTAATGTATAGATCTGTCACAACTAATAAATCTTTACAGAGTTATGGATGACATTATTATTTTTGATCAAGATTACAACATTGGCTGGCTGATGTGGTTGATAGCAATGCTTACAGGATATCACCTACTCCTTGAATATTAGCTCAAAAAAAAACCCAAAACCAAAAAAACCCAGTATAATTCAGAGTATGGATCCATTTAAATATAAATGGCACAATGATATTGATGGCAACAGTATTCCTGCAGAGGCTGCAAACCATCTTCTCCACACAGGCATTCATAGTATTAGGCAGCTGAAAGAGCACTTGCTGAGGGCTGGATGCTGATTGTACTGCAGAAACATTCATGTGCAGCTGCTTGTAGAACAAGGTCTAGGGCAGGAGGGAAACTGGTTCACATATAAGTGTGAATGCAGACACAAAAATTGAGTTCCTGCAGCAGAAGTGAAATAAATCCTAATTCACTTGCTGTCCTATGCTGGGGTGACATGTAAGACTTAAAGAAAAAGACACTAGATATAGCAAAAAAAAAGAAGTGTACAGCATAAATAGCATATGTGCCAAATGAATTCTATAATAAACCAGATGCAGCAGATTATATTTAATAATGTTTGACAATTCCCTGTGCAGCTAATGGTTTGTTAGAAATTAGTCCCTAATGTTTTAGGGACTGCTGGCATTTACAGTCATTTGCTTTGTCTTAATTTACAATGTTTGTGTGTTGTGTGCTGTTTAGCCTACTCCTTGCAGTTTTATGATCTTTCTTGGCTTGTTGGGATTTCAAATGTTGTTTTAACTCACTAGCTACTCCAATAACATAATATTCATGGGAAGAATTTCCTAAAATACCTTTTTAGGACTTCATTCCCTTTTTCCTCTCCATTACACAGTGAAAGCCCATTCTGCTGTGACTTCCAAACTCCTGTGAGAGCTACTTGTTGGCAAAAATGTAACTTCTAGCCCCAGATTTCATGATATAAGCAAATAAATAAGGAATGCATTGTGCTGGGCTCAAAAGGCAATTCAGATTGCACTGACCATCCTACACTAGCAGATTCGAGCGATATAGCAAACTCATTTTAGCCATAAGTGCCCTTTCATCCAACTGTTTAAATACTCCTCAAATGCACACAAATTATTTTACATGTTTCTAAAAAAATAACTAAAATCAGGATTACATCCATTGTCCAGGAGGATGAATTAAGTCACATAAATGAATCTGTAAGCATTACTCACAATGCCAGGCACTCCACAGAGAACTGAACACCAAAAGTTCTTTGCTTTTCTTCCAATTCTCCCAACTGTTCAAATTTAAAAGCAATTCTTTCTTCCCACAAATGTTAGCTTGACCAAGAAATGTTAGACGAGCATGAGAGCATGGGATCCTCATGTCTTTAATGAGGAGGGAGAGCACAGGCTCAAAGCAACAAGATGAGGCCACAGGTGCCATAATACACCTAAAATAAAACCCAAGAAATATTGTTCTTCTGTGCCAGAAATTCCAGGTTTGCTTAAAGGAGGGGAAGTATTGCCTGTTTGCAGTTGCAAGGGTGAATGCCCAATTTCTCCTCAGGAGCACTTTAGTTCTGCTCAGGTCTCCTTGCAGCTGTCTACCAGAGAAATGGGGACAGATTCTGGATGGGGGACACTGCAGAATGCCAAAAGTGTTCCAGAACAGCAGCCATGGCAGGGAGAAGCTCTGTGCCAAGGGACAGCCCTGTCTGCATGACCTCTGAGTGGTGAACCAATTATTTTAGGTCATAGTTTAGAAAAGTCTAAAGTATGCAATAGCAGGAAATTTATTTTTCTTTTTAGTCAAGTTGGACTTGTTGAGACCAAACCTTAATCCCATTCTTAATCTGGAACACAGATTTTTCTAACATTTACCTATATTTTTTTTCTCCTACTAGTTCAGCAGTGCTTGTAGCTGGAGTCAACAAGCCTGAAAATGGAAATAGGGTAAATCTCAAGGGCTCACAGCTTGCTTGCAGCCAACACAGCTGCTGTGCAGTATTGGTAAAGGATAAGGAGTCTGCTCAAATCCTGCAGACTTCCCATTATCTCCTCAAGTCTCCCAACAATAAGAATATTTATCACAAAGCTCAGATCATTGGTAAAATGAAGACACAACACTTTAGTGCCTGTTATGAATGATTGTGGCTTCTAGGAGGGAAGATAAATGAGTCTCTCAGTGGAACTAGACAAATTTGAGTTTACTAACTATAGTGTGAAACAGTAACTCATTCTCCAGTGAAATGGAAAGAAGGTCAGACACCAGTGTGAATTAGTCTAATCCTGACTAAAACAACTATGTACAATGGTAAAAACCTGAACAAACCAGGGAAAATGTCAGATCTTGGCTTTGGATTTTTTTTTTTTTTTTTTTGGATTTTGCAGGGTTCACTATAAAAAAGACAAAACTTGTTCATGTTTGAGAAAAAAATAGAAAAAATGCATCTAGGTGCATAACCTCCTCCCTTCTCTGTGGGAAGGAGACCATTGCAATTTGTCAGGATGTGGCCGAGTTCAAAGTATTTGAGTGTGAAAGGTAGATGATCTTGATGTATAGAGTGAAGTTTCACAGCAGACAGATTCCCAGAATATAAGTCAGACTAGCTGCCATTTCAAGCACCGTTTTGATCCACCTGCATATATGTTTGAAAGGAGCCATGAAATTCATTCACATACTGGGCTGCTTCAAGGAAATGTATTTAAATGTGGTAACAGAATGAAAGGTAGAAAGATCTGTCATCTGGAAATGTCCTTATATCAAGAAAGTTGTCAGCTCAAAATGGCAAAATCTAGAAGGGGATAAAAAGTGCAGAAGAGATAAAGATGCCAGTCTCTCCCTCTGAGCAGTTGATGGCTGAGGGAAAAGTCCTGTTTGATTCTACTCCATGGCCTTCTTTCTCTCTGAGAACTGACACGCTGTAATTAAGCACCAGTTACTCCAAAGACCTTGACTCTTTAAGTGACATATTTTCTATAATTACTTCTTTAGTGCTACCTGGACTGCAGCTCTGAGTTAGATCTTATTCGGCAATTCTCTTCCATCAGCTTTTTTGAACAGAAGCCACCATAGTCCAGCTCTTTGACATGTTTGGGGCATAATGCGTTTAATGAACAGTAGAAAAGGAGGTTGCCACTGTCTCAAAACCCCTTCAAGACAATTCTTTTTCAAAGTCCAGATCTCTGGGGAACACCAGTTTCTCTCAATCTCTTCCTAACTACAACCCTAATTTGAAACACTAAATATTTATTCTAGTAAAGCACCCTGCTAAAAGATGACAGGAAAATTCAATCCCTGCCAATGTCACTGGGGCAACACAATTATCAAGGCTGTACCTCGACTTACACAAAGAAAGCTCAGCTGAGCTTTCTGAAGGATACCACTGGTGTTTAGTTTTCAATTCCCAGGGTCTATCACACCATCTTGATGCTCAAAGACCTTAATTCATCTTGCTGTCATATCCACCCATCACCTATGAGGCGCTTTTCAAATGAGGTTCATCCTGCCTGCTAGCATAACACAGTAATCATCTGTCCTGTCATCTGAAAAATATAAATGTTTCATGCTCCACTAATAAATCTGCTACAATATTTGCTGTTGCTTGTGCAATCCAGGGCCCTGTTTCATGGAATATTTATAAATCACTTACCTGATGATAATGTTCATTGCTAATTGTGAGCATGTTCCTGCCTCCCGCCCCAGTGTGCAGGACAAGAGAGGTGCTCCAGTGTGGATCTGAGTTGTGTCTCTTCCCACTGCCTTTCCCACCACAGCAATGTGGAAGAGGGGAAGATTACCATGTGCAGATAAAAGCAACATCAAAACCTTTTTGCCTGATTTCACATTTAGTGAGAAAAACTGCAGGAGGAAGATTGCAGAACAAAACCACAAGTGATTATTAACACAAAAAGCTATTTATCATCCCCCACACCTTTCATCCACCTGGACACTGCCTTTAAATGGTCCTAAAAAGCCAATAGCACCACTTTATATATTGTCCTTTGTCCTGTGTATATATTTTCCTCTGTCCAAAAGCTCATAGTTTGATGGTTTTCAGGAAAAAACAGCTCATGGGAAATCACTGCTTGCCAAAAAGAGCTTCGGTTCAAGTAAGTCATCTACTCATTGGGAAGTTAAAATACTGGGAAAGCTGGGACAGTGAAGGGGTAGATTTATGGTTACCTATTTCATTATGCAGAAATGACCTCTGCTCTTGGATTATATGAGTTAAAGAGGTAGAGCTTCCTTTCTTCCTGGAGGTGGAGAGAAGGGCATGAGGAAACAGGAAAGTACATGAACATACATCATCCATATTTCTATGGCATTCAGACACTTCAGCCAGTATAGACTTCCTTGGTTCTAATAATGAAAAACTTTTATTTCTTCCCAAATTTCTTAGAGACAAAGTGAGCAAGACAGAACAGGAAAAGGGAGTTTTTTCCTTGGATTACAAAAGGGTTGTTGGGACCCTGAACAGTCAACTTCTCATGCTCATTATTGCCTAGTACTGCATCAAATAAAAACTTAGGCTGAGCAATGACCTGAGCTCAAGCCAAACAAGGGCTGTGAGCAGCTGTCCATGGATGGACAAATCAGAAAATGTGCCCCAAGAACTTTGGAGAAGTCTCTGCTGGTGCAAGCAGGTAGTACCTGGTATCCTCACTCATGCTTCTAAACTACATCTCTTGTTTTCATAGAAATTGTCAGACCTCAATATCTTTAACATCATCCACACTGACTGAAATCCGGTTAAAATCCAGTTAAAATTGGGTAGCAGAATCTATCAGGGAGGCAGGAACACACAATACTATAAACATCATTTCCTAGAGAAAACCAGATCAAAAAACAGTCTGCAACCCTCAGTTCCTCCTTCCTTTCAACCAAATCGATGCATCCCTCAGTAGAGCTGAGTATTGATCTATTTTATGCAAACAGTGGAGTTTGAAGCTTTAGATTTATGCTCCATGCCCAAAGACAAGCTCATGTCTGAAAGAGCATGAGTTTGTGCACTAGTTAATGGCTCTTGCTCAATCACTAATCATCCCAGTTCTTAAAGATTTTTAAGTCAACTATTGACCTATATTCTGCTTTGAAAGAAATGTTATAAGCTGTACAACAAATTAGGGAAAAAAAGCCTAATCAAGACTGGTCGCAAACCTCCAAATCTTCCCATTAAGAGCTGCTTCTATTTCCTATTATACATTGTTTGGGTAAAGAATGTTTATGAGGTATTAGGCTTTTCATTGGTTTCTCCTCCATTTTAATTTTCATTGTTGCACATTTGAGTGATAAAAGATCATGAACTCTTTTTCCCAAGTTATTTATTAACATTCATTAGAAAGGGGAATTGAGGGGAAATGATGTGAAACTAAATGGCCCAGATTTTTTCTTCCAGCAGAACCTGCACTGGAATCTATTTTTCAGTACCGACAGGCAGTACACAAGAAACACTCACACAGACACCAGGAAAATTGAGGCCCAAAAGTGACAAAAGACTACTGAATCCATCATTATTTTTCCACTTCACCTAGCTAACTCGAAAATCACTGGCTGCTCACTTGAAAGTCAACACAGCTGCAAAATGACACAAATACTATTAGTGACAAGATGACATTTCTTCCATTCATTTATTTCTTTTTTTTTAGAGAGAAAGTTTGGCATACTGCAAAATCAGGCTACAGGTGCAATGAGCTGATGCTTAATCTCACGGGCTTTGGGATGGGGAGACACTGGCAACGTAGAGTGAGTCACTACACTGTTAGGAGATGGTTAAACTGAGAAAAATGTATCTCCAAATATTTCATACTGAGGTGTTATTAATTCTTTATACTGGAAGTGTTTTCTGATAACTATGAGCCTTTGTTTTGCCCTCAGGAAATTTTTATAACTGTAGAGCATAGGGATGTGTTTGGATCTCTTAAAGTATTAATTGGCTATATTGTGGCTGTTCTAAAAAGCATTTAGTGAAACAAAATATCCACATCTCAGAAAACCATAGACATGCTCAGAGTTTGCTTGTCTGCGTTATAGGATCTTTTGCTTAAATATCCATACATCTGTATATTTCCAGTGTTTATTTTATGGTTGCATTTACACCAGCTTTTGCTTCTGTGAACATGTAGATCCATACTTCCTAGGACTAGCTCTGTGATTCATGGAAATACATCTCTATGTGCTAAACTGGTTCTCACTTTTATTTTAACCAGAATCAAGCCTGGAATGGCTGAAAATTCTGTAATGAGATGGAGTTCTGGAAGTTTACAAACTCCGTTTGACATGCCAGAAATTGCTCAAACTTTTACAAGAAAACTTTTTCTGACTTCTCATTTTTCTATCTTGCTGAATGTCCTAAGTCAACCCAGAAAAATCATTTAAAAAAACCCCTTTATTCTGAAGTGGTTCAAGTTGCTTGAAACAGCTTCAATTAGGAAGCTGTAGCATTCCTGAACACATATTTCTTGAAATAAAAGAAACATGAAGATTATGGAATTTGGCAAAAGTGCTGAGAGAGTCTCTAAGCTTCTTCTGCAGGAATTATTCTGTGTCTGGCAAATTTCTGTGACTTTGCTGTCTTACATTCTTATTTCCCTCTGAGTTGTAATGAATTTCTGATAATTCTCAGATAATTCAGATATCAGATAAAATCAGATAATATCAGAAATCAGATAATTTCTGATAATTCAGTGCTCTGTCTGCTACCTCTGACTAGAACACAAGAATTGAAGGTCTCAAAACAGTTGTTCCTGGCTATTAATGGGTTGTATTTTTCAAGAAGCCAGCTGAAGGCAGGATGAATTTTTCTCTACCTTCTCATTGTTATGAGCTCCCTCAGCAAAGGTGAGGGTAACCCAGGCTCCTGTTTATATCCCTTGGGGTGGATTAGAGTGAAGTGACTCTGAATGATCAGTGTTTGCAAATATATATATGTAGGGTTTATTTTAAAACAATTTGGTTGCAATGGAAAGCAGGTATGCAGCCATTTTGGTTTTTTTTTCCAAAGGTAATATAGCAATATGAACGCATTGAAGCAGCACTTAGGAAAATGTATAAGGAAAAGAATGAGAAGGAAAGAAAGGATAAGTTAGAAAAGACCTCACCACCTGTGAGATCAGATTTGGTAGTAGCAATTTTGATGTCTGTTGGTCAAAGTGGTGATCACAGTCTTCTCGACCTGGTTGAGAAAGTGTACAAAACACCAAACTTCCGTGGCATTTATATTAGGCTTAGACTGGGTGCAGAGAATTGGGAGTTCAAAGATTTCCAGGGAACCCACTGTAAGTTTCTCTAGTAATAATCAGTGTTTTGCGTTAATGATGGACAATAACGGGGAAAAAACAAACAAGCCCAAACGGAGAAAGCCTGGTGAAACAGATGAAGTGTATGCGTTGTGTTTTAAATTTATTCCACAGTACACCCCACACACAGATTCCAACTGGGAGATGTCTGACCACCCTTGTGAATATAGAGCTGCTAGTACTTGCCATGCTATATAGAAAATGGGGTGTTAATGGTGTAGCTGCTGGCACCAACCACCCTCATGGACATTTTTTGAAATGTCCATACAGCACAGAACTGCCACTGGCTTCAAAAGCATCCCTTCTGATTTTCCGAGGCCAGTGACAGGTCACATTTCCACAGTTTGAGCAGCTGCATTGCATGTCAGTCTCACACATGAAATGGCAAAATCAAGCAGTCAGATGTCACATCTTGGCACTACAAAACCATTCATCATTATCAGCAAATGCAAATATGAGGACTTGAAAGGAGAGACGAGTCTGAAGCCTTTTTATAAAAATCAAGATTATTCATTGGAAGACCCCTCCCCCCTAGCAAATTGCACCTTACTCAATATATTGACCTTGGATGGATAGATGAATCTCTTAGTGCTCTCATAATCTTCATTTACATTTCAGTAGGCTTTAAACAATTAAGCCATTTTGGGATGCAACTCTGTACATTATTTATGTGTCTCTCAGTGTCCTTCCACAGCAAAATTCTAGGACTTCAAGAAAATAAATAAGACTCATGAGACAAGAAAAATCCATAGCATGTTTTAAAAATTCACTCTAAGGTACAGCAAATACTTTTGGTTCAATCTGAGTGTAGAAGGGTTTTTGAATGCTGTGGAAAAGAGGCAGAGTGAGTAAAATATATTTTCAGACCGAGGGAAATGATCGCAATAAAGTAAGAGTTTTGTAGATGCTGTTCTATAATTCTACACTAAAAACTCACTAACTCACTAAAAAAGCTTATTTTCTAGCATCTTATATGATTGCAGTGAACCAAGTCATCAGGATCCACACAGATGCAGCTTCAGAACTAACCCAGGCAGAGACACGCATGCAGTGTTTGGGAATGCGCACCCAGAAGGCAGAAGCTTGGCCAGAAGAGCAGAAAATACACACTGCCTGGAGACTTGATGTTGAACCTGTCATATGCATAGTCTCAAACAAAAATATTTTCATATTTCCTCAGCTGAGATGATAAAAAGTGCTGCTTTCACTTGATGTTCAGGGGTCAGTTCAGGAACAGTCATAAAAGAAATGGTCCCTAGAATACACTGCTTGTATCAGCAATCCTCTTTGGCATTAGGAAAGCAGCCTTGGAGATGATGTGTTGCCTGACTTTAATCCAATAACTCTATTGAATTTGTTGTTTGACCTTTTCTTTTCTTTGGATGGCATCATCCATGGAGTAGTATATCATCATCATCATCCTCACTGAAATGATGCATTTCACTAATAGATCATTAGAAAGAAAGCTCTCTCTGAAGATATACAGGTATAATACATCACGACAGAAAAGGGCGTACTGTTGATGTACTACCCAAAAGATGGCAGAGCCCAACAAGGAGGAGGTCCAAGAGGAAGCATGTTTAATTGAGAAAGGATGACTGCACCACAATAAAAAGGCTTTAATACTTCCTTACTTGCATTAATGAAATCAGTCACAGTGGATACTTACGCTTCTTGCTTCTCTCAGCATGAAAGAGCCAAAAAATTAATCTCTTTTTTTCCATCCTGTTTCACATTCTGGTGCTTGTGCATTAATGCATGGGAACCTGTGGCTCTTCATCAGTTCAGAGGTGTTTTACAGGCTCAGCCACATCATGCAGCAAGCAGGATGGCGCTGCCAGGGCAGGGAGCAATGCACAGCACAAGTCCTTAATCGGGAGGACAAGATCCAGTGGGTCAACAAAGACATCTAAAATGAACTGCCCTACAGGAGAGCTACATGTGAACTCCTGCAGTGCAATTAATGCTGTGAGCATTTAGGTTCCTGCCATGAACAACTGCCAAATCCCTGCTTTCTCTGAGGCTTCAGGTATGCATGTCCTGGCTTTTGGTCACCTAAAGATTTTGTCACATTGGAGGAAGTGTTAAGTGTTACTTGTTAAGAACCCTTCCAAGTGAGGGGTTATTTGACTTTGTCTGCATGCATTGATTTTTTGCTCATCTTGTTCTCATCTTTCTCGATATGTCCCCAAAACCTACCTTCAACTTGACTAAGATCTGTATTTTTGTCACAATTTCCCAAAAAACTTTTCTAACACGTTGTTGCCATGCGTATTTCCAGACAACCATTTATATATGGAAAGCTGTACCCAAAAGACACATCCTCAAATTTTCCCTGCAAAACCGCTCCCTCACGTGTTGAACCCATCTGCCACTTTCAGCATTACATGTGGGTTTAGAAGAAGGGCTTTGGTGCCCATCCTAAAAGTCTTCACACTGGATATGAGAGTCTCCCTGCTGTCATTAGCTCTTTGCCTGATTAATTATCTCCTCCATGCTGGAGAGGGGCACCTGCAGTGCTGCGTGAGGACGGTGCTCAGACTGTGCCACTCCTCCAGCCCCTCTGCTGCCATCAGTAATTTCGCTCCCTATCGTCAACAAGCGTATCAGAAAAGTAAAACACAATTAATTGTGCAGCCAAATAGTAGCTTAATGCTTAATTGCACTACTCACAATGAGGTCACAATTACTGGGCGATCAGATAAGCTTTCACAGATATATTATATAATCCATGAGCTTAATTTCTCCAGAGGTAGTCAGAAAATTACTGTTCATTAACAAAGTGGTTCCATTACCTGAAAACATATTTAAATCATCATTTTCTCCATTCCAGAAATAATGCCATTTCTTCTTCAAAGGATAAATATATTTAAAAACAGCTTCAGCTGGAAACTACTATCCCTAATAAATCTAATGTCAGATGTTTAATGTGTCAATTTCTTTCCCCACAAACAAAAAAAAAGTGAAAAAATTATTTTTATCCTCATCATTTTATACCTCCTGAAATATAAAGGCAAGACGTAAGATTTGTACTGTTGTTCCTCTCATGATCACAAGGAGAGTCTGCAGCTTTTTCTGTGGCATGTCTCCCAGAAACCTAGGCAGTGACTTAGGTAAGGGGCCAGGTTCAAGCACAAAGGGTCAAATGTATTTTTCTGTGACTCCAAACCTTTTAAAAATGATTTACTGCCTCACTCTATGGGACATGAAAGGATAATGCTTTTTTCAACACTCAAACAAATGACATACTGGAACTGACATTTTTTTACATACATTTATGCATCTTGATGCAGCTGTCTCCCCAACCTGACAAAACTCCTGTGGAAACAAATGGGATTTTTACCTAAAAGTGACTGCAGGATTGCTCCTTGATTTACCATTGTTAAAATATATCAACTTTCTGAAAATCCAGAATTACTTCACAGAAGTAGTGAAGACATTCAACTATTTCACCAATTTTAAGAAGTACTAAATCATGGAAATTATTTCAGAATACATCTTTAGTTATCCTTAACGCTTTCGCATATCTCTCTCTGACTGAAATAATATAAAAATCCATTGAAGAATAAGAATTGTCACATTTGATGTACATTTTTATTAACAGCACTATAAAAATTCAATTATGTAGCAAAGGGTGACAAAAAGTTTCCTTTAAATTATGCAGTAAACAAAGCACTCAAAAAAAATCATTTGCTCATGTCATATGTTAAAAATCTCTTCTCCATTGGCTGAGGAACTTAAACTAAATTCTTTTTGTGTCTGGAAGCAGATTTCCCATTTCTTCTCCCCCTGTTCCCGTTGGGGATTGGAACTAGATGGTCTTCAAGGTCCCTTCCAACTTAAGGCTTTCTATGATTCTATGATTATCCAAATGCTTTCCTGGGGAAGGTTTATTTAGCCGACAATCTGTGCCTTCCAGACGTGGTGTTACCTCTGTCCGCTGAAAATTCCCATAGCTGACATTCACCAAGGAGTGAGAATATAGCTGTACAGACGGATTAATAACAAAATCAAGAGGCAATAGGTCCCACAAACTGTTTCTCTGCTGATAAATTTAGTAGAAACCACTGGCCAAAGATAGGCTGCTAGTTGGTAGTTATCAGTAATGTCCTGACTTGCAGGGATACTGAAATATTCCTCTGGACTGTGTTTAAGTGGTTCTGCCTCTGGCATACAAATATGTGAAACCATTTTACCTTGCACCACAGGAGATGATCTAGCATAAAATGACCAATTTTTATGCTTATCATGCAGAACTAGATTGCTGCTATCTTCATTTGGATGCACAGCAGAGCAGTAAGCAGACTCCTTCCTTGTCTTGTCAAACCAGGGCTCCACCACACAGGGAAAGAGGGTGCTGATCTGAATTTCTCCGTGTCCCTGTAAGCAAATAAATAAATGTAAAGGGCAAGGTACAGATAAACCTAGGTTTTGCAATCAAATGGGAGGAGGAAATCTGCTATTCTCTCAGTATGTAGGCAGATTTTTTAAAATTTGATTTTAGTTTTTCACTTTCTCATAACGAAAGAAGCAGTAGGGAGACCTGTGAGCTGGAGCCTGTGGTCACTGCTGGCCCTGTCCCATGGCTGGGCAGTAGCCCCCTCCTTCTTCTTCCAAAAGAGATGACTCCTTGGGAAACTCAGTCCTGATTGATGACTGCTGTGTTTTAGACACAGGAGTAAAACAGTCAGCTTTTCACTTCGTGTATCTTTATTTAACAAATAAACAAAACTCGTTTCTGCAGGTTTCACTTCAGACCTTGGGTTTTGAGGGAGGGGTGTTATTGCTCCAGCAGCGCCAACAGCAATGACAGGAGCACGAGTCCTCAACCTGCAGCTGATTTTGTCCCTCTCACTGTCTTTGGTGCTGACATCTAGTACCACTGTACCCAGCACGGCTCTTCACACTCCTGTGACAGGCTGCACCCAGGCAATGGCTTGGCACACCCCATAAGCACCCCTAAAAACCACTTTAAGGTAGAGCTACAGGAGCTGGACTGTGAGGACTGTACTCCAGCCTAAAATCCCAAAGGGATTGACCCAGGATTGACCCTTAAGCTAGCAGCAGAATCTAGTTCCACCTAGCCACTTTCTATCAACCTCTGTATATGTATGCAGAAACTCATAGAAGACATGGACTGCCAACAGCTTCCCACTGTTCCATGCATGTCTTTCAGCCTTGCCTTTGGATTTATCATGCAGAATCCCCCCTCCTGTACCTGATTTATCACCCAGAACCCTCCCTCCCAAACCTCTCATGGCCGTGCCTCCCCGGGGTGAGCGCCTGCTGCAGGCAGAGGTGTTCGCCCAGATCCGGCTTCCTCTGTGGGCCCTGAGCGAGCTGCACGAAAATAATTAACACACATAACAAGGAAAGGGAGGGGAGAATAAATTATATGGAAATTTAGTCAAGGAGCTTCACAGAACTAATTAAATTGGATAGGAAAGCTGACAGTACGACAGCCACAGAGACTTTCCCCCTTCTGCTCACTTGAAAGCCTTGCTTAGATGGGCTTAATATAGCCTGGTGCAGAGCAGCCAGCTATAGGTTTGGGGTTTGGACTTAAAAGCCTCGTTTACCACGGACAAAACTCATGTACGTGAAGCTTATTTAATGCGTGTGTAGGGGGAGATGATTTAAAACAGTTAAAAGCAGAAGGCACAGAAGGTGCCTGCATACCTCTATTAGCAAAAGCCAGTCATAGCTGGCAGCACAGAAGGAAAAAATCTCTAATAAGAGATTGTCACCACATAGGAAGGGCTGGAAATACCCAGTGGCAATTCTCTTTGTAAACTAAAAATGAGGGCAGAAGAAGAATAAATATCAAATATTCAGAGACACAAAGGAAAATTTCCCCACTCACAAAGTTTCTGAAGCCCATCAGCAAAGCCCAGTTATAACAGAGTGGTGGGGGCAGAAGAGATCCCTTCCCAGATTTTGCTTTCACCCTGTGCCACCACACATTCTGTCACAGCTCCTCTTACACGGTGCAGCTGGGGATTGGGGCATCCCTGCACTGCAGCTCCAGTCTGGCTGCTTTGGGAATCAGTGTGCTCAGATCCTGCCTCCAGGACCTTTTTGTGGTTAAATACCAGTTCTTTGGAGTTCTTACAGAGCTGATTTCAGCCCTGGCCAGGAATTACATCAACTTCTAAAAGCTGAGATGACCTGTCCAGGTGCAAACTTGGGTGCCTGCAGGGATACATGAGCTTTGGTAAAGGGTCAGAAGATATCTGTAGTACCTGGTGGATGCTGTGAATCAACCTCTTTTCCTCACCTGAAAAAAAAACAAGGCAGTGGCATTTTCTTACCTTGTAGAAACACTTAGAAGGGGATGTTAATAGAGATATGAGGCGCTCAGAGTCTGAAGCAGCAAGTACCATGAAAACATTTTAATAAGACTGATGTCTGACCTGCCTCTTTCAATGTCACAGGGCCATGCACAGCCAGCTTTCTAAAGACAGGGTCATTGCTGGGGGGGGAAGTTTCCTGCACAGGCTTCAACTTGCACACCGATGAGGATGGAGTGGCACGCAGGTGGTTGACTGAGCTGGGCTCACCAACTGAAGATTGTACCAGGGCAATGTGGAAAATCTCATGTTATAGGCTGAAAGAAGAGGCTGTAGAAGCTGCCGTTTTCACTTTCCCTAGGCCTGTGACTGCCTAACACAGAGACAGCTTCCATGCCTATACATCTTCCTTGGAAAGTTTTCCCTCCTGGTGAGTCTTCAAATTTCCATTAATAAGTAAATCCTGTCCAGCTTGTCTGCCCACCTCACTTCTTCACATTCATCCTAAGCTGCAGCACTCTGGGTGCCTCCAGTGTAAGCCACAGGTGCTCAGCCATGGCTCAGTGGCATACAGGGAGCCAAGGACAGCTTTCTGAGCCAGCACCTCTCTGAACTCCCCACAGTCATTTTCAGAACTGAATAGCCTAGAAGAAATGGGAAGGTCTTTGGGATCAGTCTTTATGTTATGTGACATGAGACCCGTCACTTTGCCTTTCAGTTCCTGAGTTTCTCTGATAGAAGGATGGAGAGAATAATCATGAGAACTCCTCTACATGACCAGTGAATGCCTTCCCAGCACATCCCTAACACAACACCTTGCAAGTCAGTACCTCTCCAGGAGTGAACAAAATCAGCATTTTCACTCCTCAGCCCAATAACCTTCTCTCTGAGACAGCAAGAGAAAGTCAGTTTGAAAAATTTAATTTTATTTTAGAAATAAAAGCTGAAGTCAGAGAAAGAAAGACAAAGCTCTTCTTGGAGTTATCTCTCTTTTTTCCCATTCCTATCATCTAATCAGACCAGCATGAGATATCAAGCAATTACAATGCTATTTGCTCCCTGCTGGATACAACAATTAGCCTAAGATATCTAATGAAAGGAATTAAATTCTACATGTTTCATAGCAAATAGCTTTAATTTTAATTACAAATCCCAAATACATCATCTTCAATAATGATCAGCCCATCACATCTGCTAGGAGCTGATGAGGATTTGCCTTTTGCATGGTTTGGACTGAAAACTAAACCAGACTCTCCCACACGAGAGCCCTAGTGGACAATGGAAATTAGGGTACAACAAGGATCAGAGCTCACAAAATCCCTGCAGAATTTCTCAGAGACTTAGGCTGTTACCAGAAGGCTCTTCATCTGCAGCTGTGAGGAGCGTCCTTACACATCAGATTGGGGTTTGGGGATATATTTCACTGCTGAGTGGCTGTTCTAGCTCCCCATTTGGACTCCATCCATGTAGTCCATTATATCAGCAACTAAAGCTCATTTTAGCAATTGTATTATGCCAGGTATCTGTCCCCGACCACAAGGCACCCCTTGGCATGCAGACAGCAGTCCATTAAGAGCAGGAGAGAGCTCAGGGCAGCTCATCTCCCAAGCCTCCCTCCTATGCCTAGATGAGAATTAGAGACATTGAAAGGTGAGGAACAGCCCAGAGCCAAATGCCATCTGCCACACCTGTCTGTGAGGCCACCAGCCTCTGCCCAAGAGCACACAGCAGGGTCCACAAACTGTCTCCAGATCCATGCTGATGACTTTGGATTCCCTGTCCCAGCAGGTAAAAAAGTCTCTGACGGACCTTGCTCTGTGCTGATCCAGTTCTGAAATCTTTGCAGGTAGTTTTATTACCCATTACATACCTGGCAGTAATTGCAAAACAAGCCATGTTCCTTCTGAAGGGAAAATGGTGCTTTTCTAAGTCATTCATACACTTCTGAATGTTTCACTTGAGAACAGTTTGGAAAAATGGGTAAAGTCTCCTCCTCAAAGTTGTCTTTTTCTTCTATGAGCACAGAAACAACTTAAAAGAAAGCAAAATGTGGATCTCTGTGGCTGAAAATCAGGTTGTGTTTTTGCAATAAGATCTATGTAAATGCTCTGTTGCTTTTTCTGGTTTCGTATTTTTATTCCAATATATTTCAGTGAAAAAACTCAGTGAAAATAAGCTGTATTTGGGTCAAAACAAAGATGAAATTTTTATCCTTACCACAATTTGAATAGCAGCATCACAGAAAGATTGAGCTTTAATTGCTGGGGGAGATTCACCATTTCCCTCTAACTCTCCTGTTCAATGTTTGTTGAATCCCAGAGAGCCGTACTACAGTGGAAAAAGCCCAAAGCAAATACCTCCTGCCTGACAGCTACAGAGACACCAACCCCTGGAGGGAGCTTGTGGCTCTGCCCCATCCTGCAGACATTCTTGGCTCTCATGGGCATCACTGAGCAGCCCTCTGACCCCAATGGCTGTGAAAGACTGAGTACTGCTGCTAGTTCTTAAAGACCTTGTAATATACTGGGCGATCACTCCATGTTCATGGCATTGTAGCTGACCTTCATTTTCATGTTATGATACCTCTTATTCCCACGGGCCTCCTAACTGCTTGCAGGGGCTACAATTTATACCTGTCACTTACTCACAGACACCCCTGAGAGAGCTGCTGTTGCACAGGCTTGCATTTTCAATTCCATTTGTTGCTCGGAAGCAGCAGGAAATAAGAAATAAAGGTGAATCCTGGTTTCTGTGCATCCCAACATGACCACCCACAGAATGCCAGCAGATCTCCCCTGCTCCACCAGTGGGCTTTGCCTCTCTGGCTGTGGGCCTGCCTGACCACACACAGATCTCACAGCGCTGCCATCCCAGAGACAGGCAACAGTAATCCATCATCCCTAATCTTTGTGCTGCACATCCACACTCCATCCACACTGATTTGTCTCCTCCAGCATCCCAGAATAACTAATAACACCAGCATTTATAACAGCAGTATCATGCTGTGTACCCCATCTCGCTCCATAATTCATACATGGTGATTTATTTGCTGTGGACACAACTAGAAAACACATTTTCTGCTTCCCTCCCTTCCTACATGCAGTGTAACAGCACTGAGGGCTGTGGATACAGTGCAGGGGCACCCAAGTCAGGGAAGCATCTCCATGGCACAGCCCCACGCCAGCACAGCTCAGGGTCAGGAGCCAGGCAGCTGTTTGGTGTCACACTGCACCAAACAGCTCTGCTGCAATTTAACATCTTCTCTTTGCACTCTGGGCAAAAGCTGGACTGTTTTGGAACTTCATACTGCAGTGATCTGCTGGATGGGATGATAGGTTGTCAAAAGTACCAAAATGTCAAGAGGTAGAAATGATGTGTCGGAGGGAGCTTCAGGAGCCTCTGGAGAGGATTGTTGTTGAAAAGAGATTCACCATGTCTGAAAATCTGGCATAAAATGTTTGCCCATATTTTAACCTCTTCTGCAAAAGAGACTCCATAGGTCTCAGCAGCCTGTGAGGTGCTTTGCCTTCCCTCCATTTAACACAATTAATTTTTCATTTCAAATGGTTGTGTGTAGTGGCCATGGGCAACAGCTAGCCACTATTATGAATATACCATGTTTATATACATCATATAGAACATGTGTACTTCATGCAATGAAACAGTTAGGACTTAATCAATTCCTTCTCTTTTCTAGGCTTTCTCTTGTCCTGTCTTTGTCCCCATTCCCCTGGTGGGTGTACACCTACAGGTTTCAGTGTGCTGGGAAACATTACCCAGTACCTCACGAGAGAGATACAGGGCGACATAGAGGTACTACAACAGCCACGAGGAAACAAAATTAAAACACAGCAAAAGGCCTACAGGGCCAACTCTTGCCTTCCTCCAGCCTTTCTTGGGAAGTCCTGGTTAAGGAAACTACCGCAAGATCCACTTGCAAAGCTGGCTCCACAGCCAGGGGTCTGGAGTGGGATCTCTGACCCTCCATCTCCTGCATCCCCTGTCTGGGAATATCAGCTTTCGCAAGGAGGGGTTGTCCCTCTGTCCTACACTTAGCAACACACACAGAGGAAATTTTAATATCTAGTTCTTAGTTTAATGCAGAAAATATCATAAAACCTCAATATCTCTTGGTAAGTGGAATTTTTCTTTCAGAAATAATGCAGTTCACAGGCATGTCCCAAAAGAGCACACATAAAACACAGTGCCTTTGTGCTGTAATTTATTCCCCAAATCACTCTGCTTTGATGATTCATATGAGCATTGTCTGAGCATGGAGCAGGGAGCGGTTTAAGGTATAACAGCTTTACCCATCATCACCAGAAACACCTGTCTTGGAGGTCTGGCATGTTTAGATTTCTAATGATATAACTGTCTCCAGAAAGCTCTAGAGGTTTGCTGGCTCCCAGGCCTTAAGGTTATGACGGTGATGTATGGAAAATCCATCTTTGAAGAGGTAAAGGTTTTTAACATTTATTCTGTCATCCAAAACATATCAGTAGTGACTAGGTCAAAGTGGGGTTACAGATAGTGAAGTGAGTAAAAAAAAAATAAAGAACAAGTGAAAATATGCTACAATTCTAAAGGAAAAAAAATTTTAAACATCAATTTCAAAGCACTCATTTTCATATTTTTTTTTAATATTAAAAAAAATGAACAGTTTTACAGACTTTCTCTGTGAAGAAGCTCTACTGATATATGTTCACAGCAAGCTGCTACCCCCATTTTCCCAACCTTCCTCTGTTTTTTTCTGATTAGACTATAAATTCTTTGAATAAAAGATTGTCTCTCAGTGCGGAAACTCCCAGAGGCAGGGACTCCCTGGGTGCCTGTGCACTGCCCAGTACAATAATACACTACTCTGGCAGAGTCCAGCTATGTACTAGACCTTACAGTAATCACAGGAAAAGAAATATGACTCCACTTTATGAACTTAATGTAGATCATTTAACATTTGCTTGCATTTGATTTGGAAGATAACCCCTGAATGGTAAAAGGGAGCAGATAGCTTCAAATAATTGCTCTGGACCTAGTGACTTTGGCAAAGTAGTCAGTGGAAAAAAATGTCCATGTCTTCATTCAAGGAGATGAAAAGACTCCTCAAGCATCTGGCTACCAAGTAGTCAGGAATGGGGAAGTGTTTTACAGCTGGCTCCAGTGAAATTCAACCTCTGTCCTGCTGGAAGTTTATCCAAATCAAAGCATTGATGGCGATAGCTTTAGCAAATGAGTGAGTGGCAGAATACAAAAGTGTTTCTGACATCTGTGCACTACAGCTCCCTATTCCCAGTAAGACACTGGGAGCATAGAGAGGATGCTGTTGTTACCTGATGCAGTTACACAGCATCTTTACCAAAGTATTCACACAAACATAGGAAGGTCTTTGAGTTTAGCATGTTTCAACCTGTGCAGTTAAGTTTTGAAATTTCTCTGAGTTTCACCTCTGAGTTTTTTATATCCCTGCCTGTACACTTACAAAGAGATAAGCACCTTTTCCCTCTCTTTCTATACCACGTGGCAATGTCAAACAGCTTGTGCATCCCTGCAAAAGAGGCAGTTGCTGTAGGCATGATACCTGCATGTAACTATTGTCCAGGAATGGTCTTTATACATCTCTTTTAATGTGACCTTGATAAATGTGGCCTGCTTAATATGGCTAAGATGAATGAGGCAATAATTTCTGGACAAGATACCAGACAGGCAGACTGGTTTGATTTACAAGGCTATGTTAATAAATACCGGTGGCATGTTTTGTTCTTCAGGTTGCTGTATGTGAGTCTCTGCTTCTGGGCTGTTGTCAGTGCAAGGTTGTGAATTCACCTGCTGCTGCTGAGTTATGAGGGGGGAAGTACTGCAGGGCTGGAAGGAAAACAGGGGGAGAGCAGTTACCTGAGCCATGCTGCGGGTGCAATTTTTGCCATGTGATGTCGGTGCTGCAATTTTTCTATCAGAAAACTACAGGGACTTCACTGTGTCTCCAAGCTGGTAAATATTCAAATATCCAGTGTCTCAGCAGCGCAACATTTCTTCTGCATGTTTTGTTTTCTCTTTCCTAAGAGGGAGCTTGTGTTGGTGTGGAAATTGCTGGACTTTAGTTATGCCCAGCAGAGGTTAAGTTCTCCAGGACCTTCCCCCAGTGTAAAGTATCAGGAGCAGTGACTCCAAGGGCTTGTGACACTCTAAGAGAACTGTGTCCAGCACAACCATCAGAAGCAAATGAGGACTGATCTCATCTCAATGAGGGAGACCTCTGAGCAGGAGAGAAACTTTGCACCTTACAAACTACATCAGGTGCCAAAGTAGAGTGACATTAGTATTTGTCCTCTCTCACAAATGAGAATGGGATTCCTGAGTCCCCAAGGGGGTAGTTTTGTAATCCAAATCCTAGTAGTTACCCTACTTTTGTTCCTACAGCCAGCTTTTAGTGCTTGGAGACCTTTAGAAGAGCTTATAAGTCAATGCTACTCCTTATCCATAAAATATAAGTAAATTAATATTGGGTCAGACAAGACATGGTGGGAATGTTGCTCATAATGAGAAATACAAACAGATTCAAATCCTTGCAAATTTTAGAGAAAGATCCCAGCTAGAAGAATTTTGAAAGAAAAAACAAACAAAACAAACCACACATCCCCCCAAAAAACCCACAAAAAACACCCCACCAATCATAATTTGATTGATTTTTAGTCCCAGAATTTTTATATCACACACCAGTCACAAACTTTCAACTTTGAATTTGTGTCATAAAATTGCATTTTGGGATGGGTGGGAGACAGTTACATGAGAGAACAGGCAGTGAGTGTGACTCACCTCCTACCCTTTTCTCCTTGCACATGGTGTCAGCAAAACATTTCTACACAACTGCTGTTGTGAGTTTACAGAGACAAAACTGTAGGAATAGAACTAAAATGCCTGAAGGCCAGATGAGCATCAAAATTCCTGTGGCATCATTACACCAGTCCATAACTCGCAGACTAAAATACAGATTGATTTTTATTTCTGTGTGCTCTCTGTGGCTGCACTTTGCCCCTTTTTTAAGTTACAGCCTTATTTCCTTTCAGGTCTTCAAAATCTTTTTCGTGGCCTCCATTTCTGTATCATTGATGTGCAATGGCTGTTAGTGCCATTTATTGGAAACATCAACCTTTCACTTCTACTTCAGCAAAGCTAACTGGGAAAAGGAAACCATGAATCTTGTTTTGGTCATAAAAACTAAGAAGCTGAGCTACCAGGCATTTGTGGGTTTCTGCTCACAAGTACTTCTCTCTCGTGGCTGGAAAAAGAAGATATGTTTTATGTTGCTGTCCTTGACATAGTAAGTGTGGATTTATCTTGGGGGAAAAAATTCATCCAAGTGGCTTCCCCTAGCAGAAAATTACACACCTCTACCACTCTGTCTGTGAATGGCAACTTGCCCAAGATGTTTACCTTGCCTCTGGTTTTAGCTGAGGCTCAGAGTATGCTGACAACCCTATCACTCTGCTACTGGACCTAATGTGGAGCATTTCTACCTTTCCATTTCCAAAGGAATTGTGTGTAGGCTGAGTTTGTAGAGCTTAAGCCTGGAAAGGGCTGTCAAAACCTGCCACTCTTATCCCCTGTCTCACCCCAGGTTATTTTCCACCTGATGTTACATAGACTCAAGGATTTACCCCCAGTTCTTCAGCAGTGATAGAAATTCCAGCCTGGAGTTTTCTGCCTCTCTCCTTTGCGTGGCTCAGGAAAGCAAAGCAGTTACCCAGGTAGGAGTGTAAGGAAATTCTTTCAGGAATTGTTATCCATTTACAGAAGGAACTGGAACAAGGGCCGAGCAACCTACCTGTCGCCTGAAGTGACAGAGGAGATGTCTTGGACATGAATATTTCCTTTCATTTTTTCCCAAATCCTCTGACTGCAGAAAAATTGTCATAACTTTAGAGTAAATATGCTTATTCTCAACTTTTGCAATTGAATTGAATGTATGACATGCACAAGGATTTTTTTTTCATTCTGAAAAATAATCCACAGTTTCAGCCCAAACAAAATCTCTGCCATCAAGTCTAGAGACTTGCTTACAGGCAGAACCTTGGCTGAATCCCACTAAAATGGGGCATATTGGGAATCCTATTCTGCTCCCAGCTGGCACAGCAGAGAGGGACTAAATTCTGGGAAAAGGTGCCTGTACCTAAGGTATCAGATGGCCCCCAAACTTACACCAAACCAAATTTAATTAAGGGTTAAAATTTTCTGTGCTCTTTGGGAGTCTGAAATGTTATAAGCATGTACATGATCAATGCTGGCATATTTTCACTTTCCCAGTCAGGAGTGACAGTAACTCAGTGACAGTGAAGGACAGTCAGTGAGACTGGGGTGCTGGAGTGCAGGACAATGCCATGGTAGGAACAGACTGGCAGAGGTGGCTGCTTACTTCAATTTACCAAGCACAATTTGTCAAGGTAGTTGCCCATCCCAGCCCCAAAAGTGAGTAAAACTGTCAGGATTGTGATAACCATGTGTTTACTTGAAAACATGCCAGTGGCCTAAATTCCTTTTCCTTTCCTCTTTCTCCCTCTTCTCTCCCTCTCTGCCCTCTCTCCCTCTCCACATAGGTATATAATGACCTTAGTACATTTTAACAATGTCCTGTGCACCAGCAGATGACCAGAAATTATCTCCATGCAAACTCCTAGAGACAGCAAGCACAAAGTAATTCAACTTATTTCAGCATCCACGATGTATTGCAAGGATGAGTTTCTCAGCTTAAATACACACTGGCAATTCATTTTTGTTCTTCATTTTTCAAACCTGTTAATCTAACCACTGCTCCCCAGCTCCCCAGCTGGGAGAAGCACAGAGCAGTTCCTTCCCAGTTGCCCTGTGCCTGCCATTTCTCGTTTTGCAGCCTCTAATTATATCCTACCTAGACCAAACCTTCTCTGAACTGTAGCATCTTAGTCTGTGCAGCTACTCCTTCCCCACACATCTGGGTATCTGTGCTGCCTTTTTCAAGCCCTTCTCTCTCCTTTTAGAGATGAGCAGAGCAGAGCCAAGATGCACACAGTACTCAGCATGTGGCTGCATATCATCTAGTTCTCTTTTCTTCCTAATAATTTCTGGCTGGTAGTTTGTCTATTTGATGATGATTGGTGATGATAATCTGATGATTGCACCCTAGCATTTGTGGAGAGCTAAGATGTTGGGGTGAGGAGTGCAACAAAGCACCTTGGCATTGCTAACAGATATGTGAGCCCTGGCAGTGGTGGGGGCAGGCATGGAATTATTCTTTGAATTTGAAACTCAGGAAGCTAAACTGATTTTCAGCCAGAATGCAGTTAGCAAAGTCACCAAGCAGGAAAACAGACTGGCCAGGGCTCGACTGGAATATGGGATCAAGCAGCAACAAGCAATTGGTCGGGAGTTGCAAACCTACAGAAGAAAGGAAAGAATCCTTCAAAGGCAAGAACAAAGCAGCGTCTGTCGGGAGCAGGCGATGAGTTAATTGAAGCGTCCCTCTGCTCTCCTCCTCCCCGGCCAGGGGAGCACCTGCTATCACTTAAAGGCAGCTCTCACTGTCACTTTCCCCTTTGGTTCATGTGCACTTGTTCATCCTTTGAGCTTTAATCTTTTGCTATTGATTTCCACCCTGTTAGCTGAAATATTGTCCTCCTCTTTGAGAAAGGCAATCGCCCAGACCACAGTATTGCAAATAATATGTACTTTGGAAAACAATGATTGAATTCCTGTATTATCCACTGAAGCAAAAAAACTCTACCCTGCCTAAAAGAAAATGCTCTGCAGAGATAAAATCATAGAAATTCATCAAACTGGCTTCAGAGGGTTTGTGTGTGTGCATGTGTTGTCTTTTTTTTCTTTTTTTTT